>JAUTBT010001729.1:0-10494 GCA_032361225.1 Lepetodrilus schrolli
CTCTACAGACATCGCATCCTATCAATATCGCGTCAGAAAGGTAACTTTCGCGAACATTGATGCCGGGCCCCCGGGGGTATGGCATAAAGGACTAATATATAAGCTAGAAAGTTTTGGAACCAAGATCAACTTTTAAACTGGTTCAATAGTTACATAAACGACAGATCAACAGGTATTTGTTAATGGTGCGCTATCCAACGCTTTGAGTTTAAATGCTGACATTCAATTATGAAATTATTAAAAAGGTTTCTACCCACAAACATCTTGGAAACCTGCAACATCCATAGTGCTGAATGTTGCAGTAAACTGGCTAGTACTAACGAACCAAGGATGATAACTGTTATTGCCATATTACAGACAGTGCATCCTATCCTTTAAGCCAGAAGCAGACTATAAAAGATAGTTTTATGTCGCAGAACTCCTAAACTACTGCCCGCTCGTGTGCTACAGACCGCGCAGCCACCAGAACTATGCAGTGTATTACTTACGAGTTACTCCTCTTTGAGGTCGTGGAGGCTGCCATTTTAAAGTCACATGAACCAGAGAAGTTATTCGATTGTATGAGCCCCAATATATCTCGCAGAGATACCAAATCGACTGCGCGGTGTGTAGCAGACAAGCGTAAACTACTGCGACAGCCCGCGCAGTTATAAACCGCGCCGCGAATAGCAAACAAGTTTGATTTTGGAAATCGTCTCTAATTCTAATTATTGATTAATGCGGACCTGGGCCGGTAGTCATGAAGCATCTTAGATTTTTCTAAGAATTTTCTTAGAATTATCTTAGCCACCCTTAAGAATTCTTAACTAGGGCAAGACATTTCATAGCATTTTAGCTAAGAACGCACGTGGTATCTAAGAATCTTCTTAGCGGTTAAGAAATTGCTAAGAAAAATCTTACGTGACGTTTTGGAAATCTCCGTGATAAATTTAGTAACAGTGTCATTGTTAGTGGAACTCTCCAAGATGGAGATTGAAAAGTTGATCGATTGTAAACATAGACGATTTTCTCACAAAGAATCGCGATAAACATTGATTGACATGGAAGCAATGTAAATTATGGATGTTGTGGGGAAATGATGCATGAAAAGTGTGATATTTTGCAAATTATTGCATTGGCACTATAATTTGGCATACCCTTCACATTCTGTTCCTCTGTTCCTCATGGCATACGTCGGTTGACAAATATCCTGACGCCGTTGGTTTCCGTCACCAAAATAACTTTGTGTCAATAACAATAATTTCGATTATATACCTACAGTCAGGGATTCGACGCAATTAAAAATGTATGTTGACTGTGAATTAGATATATTTATTGAAGGTTCATTAATGATCTACATTGTCATTACCCAGATAACCATCAGTCCGGCCTCCCAACGTTGGCCCACCGTCGGAAGAGTCCAGTGGCCCAACGTTGGCCCACCGGTGGCAGCCACCGGTGGCCCAACGTCTTTGGCCGGCCAGCCAACGTTGGCCCACCAGCCAATGTTAGAAATCCATCCGTGGGCCAGAATTGGGCTTGCATACATGTACATCAATTGATGAACAAATTGAACAATGCAATGTCGATCATTATCTATCATGAATCTAACATGGAATTAGGAATATTCCCTCCATTGTAAAAACAAGTGTTCATATTAATATAATACATTTAACAACAGTTTTAACCTATTAATTTGCATTTTAGTAATAACATCATCAGCAAATAGAAAGTGGTGTTAAATAAATAACGTCAGTTAGTCCAGTGGGTAATTTGGTAATTTAGTTCGTATCCTGAATTTGGCAAGTAAATTGATGCCATTCCTGGTGCAGGGTTCAACATTAAGGATTATCTGCCTGCCAAGGACAGGTACATGTACTATCCACAGACGGGAAAGTGAAATAACCCAGATTAACAAGCCCTTTACCTACAGGGCGATTAGTTCCACGTCCAACAGGACACAAGAGCAGGTGCCTCATGAAGTAGAGTCCTGTGGTGTGCATGTAGAACCCTGTGGTGTGCATGTTTAGCCCTGTGGTGTGCATACATCAGAGAGAGAAAATAAAATATGTTAAAAAACTCGCAAGAATGACATGTTCGAATCCTGAATTTGGCAAGTACTTTTATGTCATTACTCGTGCACACCCATCAGAAAAAAAAGTCTGAAATATATTTTTAAAAACTCACAAGATGTTCGAATCCTGAATTTGGCAAGTAATATTCCTGGTTTACACACGTTAAGTTACAGAAAACATGAAGCAAAAGGTCATATCTATACAATATAATTTATTTATTTTTGTTTCAGCAATAAACAATTTAGTTTGTTACTTTTCTGAAATATAAAAAAAATCATGTTTAAATATCTATATTGTAATGTTATGATGGGAAACTCCCTGCAAGGTTTCAAACAAGTTGGTGATGGCACAGTGATAATGTAGACGTGAAAGTTATTCCATAAATAGTTCAACTGTGATGTCCCACTCACCGACTCAGTAACATTGTAACCAAATATTCATGTTATATTTCACTGTAAGTTTTCACTGCAAAAAATACTTTTCCATTGATATGAGTGGAGAGTCTTGGTCTAGGAACAGCCTTCAGGTACAGTACTGCATCATCATGATCATTAGATCTCAGTTCATTCATCCATTCTGACTCTTCTCTTCATATATTAGAACATGGCAATCTGGGCTAGGTGACTTATGCATCTGCTCTCTTCATATTTTGCCCCTGAAATAGATTTGTAAAAACTAAAGAAAAACTATTAAAACTATAAAATACAATTTAATTTTAAATAAACCATGGCAACATTTTGAACATTGAAAATAATAAAATAACTACATTAAACTAGCGATTAGCTCTAATTAGGCCTGCAACGATGGTACACCACAATACAAAGCATGACGATTCGCATATATGGTATCGCGACGTATTAGTTGATAATGATACAGTTTATATCATATTATATTATTCCTGACCTGTATTCACAATAAAGAAAAAGTATGTAATTTGATTAAAATCTGTATAGGTTATTGATATGGCCAATGTACGTCTGAAGCTCATCCTGTAAACAGCCATGAAAACTGAAAATGATTACTAAATGGCAAAACAATTTTGAAATTTGCTTTGAACATAGTCATTTAATTTTTATCAATGTTAAATGAATGAATTAGTGAATGAATATTATCAATGTTAATATTTTCGGCCCATATTGTAAACCATATATTGACTATATATTGTCGTCCTTTGAAAACAATAAATTCTATGTTTGGATGAGTATTTCTAGAACTGTTTGCAGGCAAAGATTTGCAAGAAAAAATGCAGCACCCGACATTCTGCCATGTTAGTTTCACATATTTCTGATTGCGATAGATGCATAGAGAATTAATTTTAAAAATCCAAACTGTCATGGTGTCAAGCAGACGAACCGAAATTGAATATCACACGTTTTTTTCAAGGACACCTCAACCAATCAAATTGCTAGAATCAACGCATATTTTCGATAAATTAGACTTCCCACAAACTTTCATTAATCCTATCATAGATTATAGTTGACTATTATCTCTGAACCTATGGCTTTTTCTACAGCCCGCCTACAGGATGATAATCGTTTTGTTAAAAAGCTGTTGCTGCATTGTGAGATATCTTTATAATCTACCGTTTATTTCCGCATTGAATGCAATTAACATTACTTTTTATGTAACTTTGACAAAATAGCATGAATAAACATAAATACGACATCAATATTATGGATAAATAATTCCTATATACAAATTACCGATGTTGTCAGAACTCGCTTTATATATAGTCTATACAAGGTTTTTGCCACTGTCTTGGCGACGTTGGCCCGACAGTGGAATACCGCTAAAGAGACGCACATCTTGTCCGATACCGTTCTGGCTTTTCGAAGCTAACAGCCAACGTCGGCCCAACCGCTGATGTCCGCTTGCGGTGGTGCCGACCAAAATCGACATTGGGCCACTAGCTGATAGCTATATGGGCTGTCATGGAATGTTCTAGGACTTATGCCTATGTACCGAATCGCACATGGTCCATTCTAGCCTACGTGACGAAACTCATGTAGCCAATTTTAGAACATTCTCAAGTTCCTGGTTGACAGGTGTTTGAAACCTTTGACACTAGGATGCAATGTTGAACACTGTTGACAAATGATGTCTGGGTATGTTCTGGAACTCATTGACTTGAGAACATTGTAGACACTTTTTGACACTAAGATACTATGTTGTACAATGTAGATGATCTGTCTGGGAATGTTCTAGAACATTACCTAATGTACAGACCGTTCTAGAATATTTTAGCATATTCTAGCATGCATGTTGATACACATCTGAGCTTTAAACAAACAAGTTCTTTAATTAATAGATTAACATAGATTTAACATCTGACAGTGCATACTTTACACACAGAGAATAATCCATTAAAATATGGTATTAATTACTATTACTAATAGCATATTCGCGTAGTACCATACCAAATTCTAGTTGAAATGTTCCCCCTTCTTATATTAGGAATTTGAAAGGTAGCTGAACTAAAACGTCCATCATCAGTTCTTAAGATTTACACAATATGAATTTTGTGTTTGAGTCACTTTAATGACCTACAATGTGATTAATCTGCATATGTCCTCTGTTTGTACACCAACATTGAAAAAAGCAATATAACTGAATGAAAATGTTTGTATTTATTGTCGTGATACAAATATACATAAAATATGAAAATATTTGAAAACAGTGGGACATGCGGAAAATGTAGCTTGTTGCCCAATATACTTGTGTAGACAAATCAAATGTATATATTTTCATGTAAAAATATGTTTGACAATGAAATATGTCAACAAACCGTGATTGTATGCCTTTAATATGTACACATTTACTTGGAACTATATTTTGTCTGTGAGCTTTAACCCAGTTCCGGCTACATTTGCCTATAATATTATAGTTTTTATCACTGAAAATCGAAACATGTATTATGAAACTGTCTATGGTTATGTGCTGAATAGAATCTCACATTCGTGTTGATATAATAATTAATTTATTATACTCGTTGGCAAACAAATTATATTATGCTCGATAGAGCCTAGCATAATATCAGTTTTGCCAACTTATTTGATAAATTCAGTTATACATGAGCACTCATATGAGATCCTCAATGTATTTTTAGTTTTATAAAACGATTTCTGATACTTCTACGTAAATGAGTTATTATGAACATATAATATGATGGACCTATTTATATATTTTATATTCATTAAAGTATTATAATGTGTCTTCGCAAGCACTCAAGGTTTTGCCTAGCTGCGGTTCACAGCTGTATTTTGTGCCCTGTTAATATATTTACTTTTCATATTGGCATCTATCATGATCTATGTCGTAAACAGGGCACAAAATAGAGCTACAAAACCGCAGCTAGGCTTTGCCTTAATTTGTATTATTTTGTTCCTAATGCTGTAGATATGACAAGAACTGAACTCTACACAAAGGCCAATAGAGAAAATACTATGCGCTACATACTCCAGAAACTACTACCAGAAGTGATCAGAAGTAAAAGCCTGGATTCCATGGTGCATCTGTTAGTAGTCCCAGATGCACTTGTGAAGGATATCGTTCTACGCATGCTCAGTAAAATCCTACTGTCTTCCAAACCAGAAGAGCTCCAGTTTGACCATTTGGTTGTTGTAGAAAAAGCATTGCATGACTTCATGGTGAAAGAAAAAATGCCTCCACAAATGTCTTGCACCCTCGATGAATGTATGTGCATCTACGCCACATGTGTACTTCATTTAATTGCAAATGCACACTTACAAGAAGAAAGAAGCCTCAAGTTACATCGAATTCAGAAGAAATGGTCTGGTGCGGCCCCAGAAACAAATTTGGTTGAAATCACAAAGTTTGTGGACATTATTGCTGACAATACCACTGACGTGATTCATGCCATGACATCTGGACCAATACTATTGAAGAAGAAAGATTACGGACCTACAGAGAAGGCGATGTGGCCAGTACGATTTGCTGTCATTCTCAGTATGTTAACTGAGGTAAGTTTAGAAGAATGGAATGTGCTTCATTGGAATAATAAGATATTCATCACAAAACATCCAGATCAACATAGTGTTATATTATTTTATCATATAGTTAATGCATGAGGAGCAGGTCTCTAATTGTCGACAGGCTGAGACAGGCTATTCACTGAGCTTTGCAATGATGAAAGATCATGTTGTGAGGGTATTAACTGTTTTATATCATGGTTTCAAAATTCAGTTCCAAAATTCAGTTCTATAATGCTAGTTTTATGACATACATTGTTACAAATGTGTGGAACTATATTGTCAATTTATGCAGTCTGAAAGGCGTGTTCATGTTGGAAAGCTAGATATCGCTTGAACACTGATACAGCAGACTGCACATTTCATTCATGCATGTGTGAATAGTTACGCTTGCATTCAGAACAATTACACAATACATGTATCACGTTTTGTCCATGCCTGTATAGATGCTAACACTTGCATTCTCATGTGTTATACGTGTATATTCTGTTATTACCCCAGCGTGTTGTTTCAAAGTGTGATGTATTAAAACGATAAGTATATTAGTTAGTAGTAAGCATAGGATTCTACCGTTCCCATTGGTTGAAATACCAGAACTACTTTTGACAGTAAACTTGGAAATCGACACGCTCGATAAATACCAGAAGTTAATAAATTTAAGGTAACACGTCTACAGTATTATTTTGTTGTTGTTGTTCTATGCATTTAAACTAATAACTTAGCACTACTAGT
This sequence comes from Lepetodrilus schrolli, assembly GCA_032361225.1. Taxonomy (NCBI): domain Eukaryota; kingdom Metazoa; phylum Mollusca; class Gastropoda; order Lepetellida; family Lepetodrilidae; genus Lepetodrilus; species Lepetodrilus schrolli. Next base: position 6,776 of record JAUTBT010001729.1, read on the forward strand.
TGTAACTCCCATACCTTAACATGTAGTAATGGCTCTTGTGTCTCTATGATGGTTCTATGGCACAGGGGCTAGCTATGACAAAGCATAAGATTTTGTGTATATATGGCCACAATATACAGCGATATTTAGTGTATTATGATATGTGAAGTGTATTGCAATACATTGCATAAAATGAATAGCTCTATTATAACACTGTTTTATATAAAATATGTGAAGTAAATCTACTATACTGTAAAACATTGTATAGGATTTTACAAGCTGAAATTTCTCGGATATGCCCTCCGAAGAAATTTCCAATTGTAAACACACATATGCCCCAGAAATCTCGCTGGTAACAATGTATCCCAAATCATATTTTAACAGCCTTTCTAACGCACACAGGGTCAATTTAGCGACTAATTTAGTAGCCATGGCGACTTAATTTTGAATTTGGTGACCAGTGTTTTCTGAATCTACATGTAGGAGCCAAATTTTTCCTTGGATTTTTTTGTAACTTTGAGGCCTGTATTAAATCATGGCTCGCTATTTGCCAGCCAGACTTTATATGCCCCCAAATCCATATAAAGCCCAGAGAATGATAACTTAGAGTATTATATGGAATATAAAGCAAGGCTGAGGGCAAATAAAGCCCAGTGAAATTGGAACAATTTGGGACTACTTTCACTAGAGATATTTTGTAAATATATGTGCCTTGAGTGGCACTAGAACCCACAACAACGGAATCACTCGAATAGAATGAATCTATGTACGCTACAGACTGTGCTAAAAAGGCTAACGATAAATCATGAATGTTTTTGCACTGAACAATCGGAAGGATTCGAATTCGAAATTTAAATGCTTAATTCTGTATTTCCACATTACTTGTCCTAATTGTTGATTATAGTGATAACCATGATAACTGGTGCAGTGTATTTTGATGTAAAATAAATATGCATGCACTCTGCGAGGCAATACTATTTACTGTTATTTTCTAACACATATGCAGTGCTCATTTCTCTAATATAAAATATATATGATAGATTCATATGAATTAAAGAAACAATGCGTCATGTTTTTCGATACTAGTATATTCCCATTAACAGTTCCTGTATCATGAGGCATAAACACCCCTTTATGAAAGTTGTGATGGCTAGTGTAATTTGTTCTGAATGCAGTGTCGAGATGACATTTACATTGGAAACACGTTAATAAGCGTTGATATCCATACAGGCACAGACAAAACGCAATATTGTGAAATTGTTCTGAATGCAAGGATTTCTATTCACAAATACACAGGAAAAAAAGTGCAGTCTGATGTATCGGTGTTCAAGCAATATCTAGCTTTCCAACATGAGCACACCTTTCAAGATCTCTCAGATTGCGTAAATTGACAATATAGTTCCACACATTTATAACAATTCATTTCATAAAAGTAGCATTATAGAACTTAATTTTGAAGCCATGAATTAAAACAGTTAATACCCTCAGAGCCTGGTCTCTCATCGTTGCCAGGCTCGGATAGTATCGAGTCGACGATGAGAGACTGTCTCCTCATGCATTAACTATTTATTAAAATGATTATATTGAATAATTAGAATAACCCAGTCAATACGAGTTACTACGGAAAAGATATCCTTCGTGAAATTAATGTCCAAAGTTAAAGTTGAAGCTGAAGTTTTGGACTGAGATTTATTTTCAGTAATCACTCGAATCTTGTGTGTTATTCTCCAATTCAGGAATCGTGAGTCATACATGCTACCAACTGGTACTATGCAGTCCTCGAAGAAATCACTCGTACATTCTAGTGTGCTTCTATAAACAGCATGTGATCCACGCACTGTATGTGGAAATGTATACATGCAGAGCGACGATTCGGGAAGTTTCATTGTTCATGCAAGGGGAGCTGCACTATTATGTGGTTATGAAAATCATGAAAATCTATGTTTATTTGGTTTATAAATTGGTTCAAGTACTCGACATCGGTCTTGCTGCATGTATTAAGACATCAGTCTTAGTCTTACTTTTTGAGCCCATTCCCCTTGGTCCTAGTACAGACACCAAGACCTCATTATTATACTTGAACCTTTTCTTTGTCTACAGATATATTTGCTATCGTAAAACCATGTGTGTGAAAGAATAGCCAACAAGATATTTCTGGATTGTCTATTTGCATGCTTTCCATGTGGCAAAGTTTGACGTACATTTCAAGGGAGTAATTTGGCTTCACTATAGGTCAATTGGGTGACAGCCATAGATTTAGTTCCATAGCGTGTAATTGATATACCTCCTTTTCAGATGTTCCACGGGGACACACCGACAGGTATGATCGCCCTCAAAATCATTCCCAAAATACTGAAGCAAAGGAAGGGTTTAAAAGCTGCCAAGAATCACCCATTGATAGTGGAACTGATCTACACCGGAATATTGACATATATAGACACCCTGGGTAAGTTCCTGGTATTTGTTTTCCTAGCCACATAGCAGTAGCATTTCCCTTAGTGATGCACGAGCTCCATTTATTGGATATCTTCATAAGTACGGGTAGCTGGGCATGTAACTTACATTATAATTAAACCAAAGTATTTTATAGTATATTTGTACTGTATTTGTTTTGGGAACTCGAGAGTCGAGTCAAGTGCGACTTGTACATGCGCATTAACACCAAAATATAAAACAACCGAGAACGTAGCACGAGTGTTGACAGCATTACTGACCAATCAAACAGAATACAAGGGTAACAAATTTTGCAATTTATTTACATGATTGGCCTAAAATTATGAAAAATGTGTACTCTGGCAGTATGCAAGTACCCGGGTTTATGTACCCTGGAGATATCAGAACCCAGCTAGTGTGATGTAATGGATGTCCTGGGGTCTTGGACCCGGACTATTAAATTAAGATCCTGGGGTCACGCTGACCAGGATACAAACACAGCTGGCATCCATGAATATTGTTTTGGGGGTCAAAACCAGCCCTGGTTTATAGCAGTAGGACAACCAAGATAGCCCCAATGGAAGTGAACATACAATAATGAATCAGCATGAAAAATGGACCCTTTGATACGGCAATAGTACATTGAAATAATTCACAACCACCTATACACAGAGACACGCATAAAACCGAGCATGGCAACAAAACGTAAATATAGGGAATAATGGGCACAGAAAAAGGTGGAGATGGGGATGGACGGTGGGGTCTGTGTACTGTCTTATCGCTGCCAGAAATAAACACTGCTAATAAGACAAAGAATTGTCAACTGTGCAAGCGCAGTGATGGGGTATGGGTAAAAAGTCGCGACGCATGGCCTGACCACAAATTATGTATGTAATTGGGAATGAAAGTAGATGAGCAATGTTGTAGGGTGTTATATTATAGAATGTAAACTTATGTATATGCAATCCTAATAATATTATACATCAACAAAGTGTGTAATACGTAACTGGTTCTGTTGTCTGCCCAAATCACAATTATAAATTCATAATTTGCGCATTGACAGAATACATAGGTAAAAAATAAAATAAAATATTTACATGATTGTCATAAAATGGAGGCGATATATATATTTATATTTTATTATTATGAAAAATGTGTACCCTGGGGGTATGCAAGTACCCTGGGTTTATGTACCCTGGAGATGTATCTTGGGCACCAGGTGCCTTGGAGATTTCTATTTCGATACATACTTCTAAAACACACTCGAATAGTCCCGCAATTCCCCCAGATATAGCCATCTATTCAAA
>JAUTBT010001730.1:0-10491 GCA_032361225.1 Lepetodrilus schrolli
CTACTACTACTACTACTACTACTACTACTACTACTACTACTACTACTACTACTACTACTACTACTGCTGCTGCTGCTATTATTATTACTACTACTACTACTATAATTATTATCATTATTAGTACTATTATATCATATGTAGTAGACGGTCAAGGTCGTGTAGTGTATAGGCCTACGAGGGTTTCATAAATTGTATATTAATCTTATTTACTGTTATACACTTATATATAGCGCAAATATCCAGAATAACTGCTCAAATGCACTTTGGGGAAACTGGGGATGAGATTTTAGTTTTGTCTTATGTGAGCCTAGTTTTATTATACATGTACATATCATTTTTGGGGGTATTTAAAAAAAATAAAATTGATTTAGAACCGCTTTCAAGAATCTTTAACTTGTATCGCGGCTTGTCAGTTTAGGGCAGGATGAAACCCGCTACATCCGTAGGACTGAATATTGAAGTAAACCTGCGAGCGCAGGATGGTACTGTAGATATTTAAACTATTTATTTTCCAGCTCGTCTGGCACTCGACAAACGCTGTGGGTTGCGCTGCCACAAGATGTCCCAGTATGGGTGGGATGATGGGTAGCATCAAGAACGCGTTCTATCTGGTCTGCTTCTACTATCCCAGGTACGTACGAATGTCGCATTTCCACCAACACACGCCGGGCATTCAATAAGCACATGATTTGTAACCATTTTGAAAGAGGTAAACGCCCGAGACATTTCTTTGCAATATTTTCTTGAAAGTATGTAATTTTTTGCAATAAGTATCAATTGATAATATAGAACTAGGGCATCAATATATCCCTCGATAAGTTTTATAACCACGGTAAATGTCAATAGTTTTCTGAAACATTCATAAAATATCTGTGCAGAATAGTGAAGCATTCACAGCATTGAAGCATTCGTAAAATATTGTCTGTATATCCAGAGGTAACTGGATCGGCCAGGTGCCATATATCCCAGGAAGAGCGTGTTCTAAATGCGATGACGGTTCAACGTGTAGTCAGGATCTCTGCGACAACACTGGCCTGACCAATAAGGTGGCTGCTGCTCCGGCACGTGAGTTCCGTGTTAACCAATAAAAATGCATACCAATAATGATTGACAAGCAGTTCCGCTTGATGCATCACAAAGTTATTATGTAACTTGTGACGTGCATGTAGTTAAAGCTTTGTGTTGGTTTTAGAGTGTGTGATATTCTAAGAAAATATTCAGTGTAGTGTGCCGGCAGTGTGGGTATACTGAAAGTTCACTTTTATAACTTTTATACTTTCCCTTCTGTCTGTCTGTCTGTGTGTGTGTGTGTGTGTGTGTGTGTGTGTGTGTGTGTGTGTGTGTCTGTCTGTCTGTCTGTGTATGTATGTCTGTCTGTCTACGTCTGTCTGTGTCTGTCTGTGTATGTATGTCTGTCTGTCTGTGTCTGTCTGTCTGTGTCTGGCTGTGTCTGTCTGGCTGTGTCTGTATGTGTCTGTGTCTGTTTGTATGATAGCTACGATAGCTACATGATCTCACAGCAAAAAAATAATGTTAGGTGTCCTGTTCCAGGATCTTAACCAAAAAATCAGGATCATGGCAGGACACCCGAGGTGATATGATTTTGTTAGGATCCTGGAACAGGACACCTAACTATTGTTATGTGTTTATTAGTGGATACTTGTGGGAGCTTCATGAAAGGACACCCTGATGGGTTTTTAATTGTTGTTATCTATGTTCCAGCCGTGAGTCAAAGGCAGATATTCCACGATTCCAGAAACCACATTTCCTTCATCCGGAAGACCAGCCGCTTCGAAACGTTCTCACGAGGATCCGGCGCTAACCGGAAGACGGTCTCTAGAGGGACCAGCAGTGTCCACAGGTCCGGTCCGCTCAGTCCTAGATCTCTGATGGCGCCTCAGAACCTCCTGAGCCACCACACCATGACGCTGTCTGACCAAAGGGCGCCCCGGACACACGGCCACGCCAACCGGCCACGTCAAACGATGTCCAGGGCGACTAGAGTGGACCACCTGTTCACGCAGAGGACTTCAAACAGAAGCCAGGCTCAGGTTCAGGAAAGCAGACAGCATAACATCATACGACCAAGAAGCAGGTGAATTCATAAAATATATATTTTATAATTAACAAATGGTGTGAACAGTACATGACAAGATTTACCATATTTGGAACATTTATAGATAAATATATATCAAAGCTAAAAATAAAATAAAAAAGGTACCTCACAGCTGTTGTTTTTCCATCAAACATGCATTTTGTTTGTCACGAATTTTGCGAGTGAGCGAGTGAATATTGGTGCTTAACGTCGCAGCGGGAATCTTTAATTTATAAACGACGATGAATATTTAATTACACTATAGATGGGTTAAAATCAAATGCAGCATGAAGAAAGGTTTGATTAAAACTGAAGTATATGTTTGAATACAGAGAATGATAAAAACTATTGATATGATAATAATTATGTAATGGTGATACAAACCAATTTTCTAAAAGAAATTATAAGATGAGATGCCCAGGAACCTGGGTGAATAAATGTTTAAGATTAGGCGAAGAGTAAATACAAACATTATCTGGAAGTTGTTGGCTTTGTCCGTGCCAATCCTTGCATTAATACAAGATGGAAATAAAGATGGAAAGCACCCACAAACGGATTATTTACTACAAGGGATGTGACAAGAAATCACTATTTGCATACAGTCTACGGCAGTTCCTGGTTTCATTATATCGCCAGATTGTATAAAATGTTGGAATTATGTTGCCATTTTCAAGAATGATTCACACGCGGACATAATAATAAAATGCAATTATCAATGCAAGAATTAATCTGAAGTTGAATTTACGCCCGCTTCGTCAGCTGTTCATTTGGGTTCATCCTGGTTCTGCACACTGACGCGGTAGCCCACGTGACCGGGAACCAGGATGATTTGGGTTATGCTTCTTGGAGCGCAGGGGCTTTTTGTGCAGAATTATGCTCGTTAAACTGGGACCAGCCTCCTTAATGCAATCAGCAGATTCAGTGTATCTCCTTCAGTGAGATCTTTGACGTAATGTGACCTTGTACCGATTCCTCCCAGATACCAGACAGTTTGAGTACACTTTCAATGAGAGCCTTGACGTAATGTAACATTGTATCCCGATGCCACACCGCTTGAGTAGTCTTTCTATGAGAGCCCTGCCCTTATGCGACATTGCATTCGTTCTCACCAGATGCCAGGACAGACATCCGGCATGTTGGAGATGGTCCAACAGATGTGCAAGCAACAAGGCTCTGAAGGTCATGTGTCCCAAGACCTGTGGTTCCTGTGAGATGGTTCTTGCCCTGATAGACGGCAGACAGAAGAACAAGAGCAGTCCTCGGGCAATTACTCTCGGAATGACAGAGAAGAGATCAGGATCAGATGCATCGAAAGGTTACAGTGAAAGGTAAACAACAACAGCCATGATATTAGTAATATGGCAATGTGGACGAATCTTTCAAGACCAATATCCTTCAGTACACATTTACTCCATAAGACTAGGTCGTCATATGTCCAACACGTGTTAAACTATTTCAAATCTTATTTATTACGATTAAGAGAAACCACATTGTAGAATAGTACTGGTATATTGTTTAGATGAATATAAACGAGGTACTGCTTACATTAGAAAACGAAAAAAAATTACGTTCTCCCGATTGTGAATGTTACAAATTGAGCCACTGTTTAAATGAATAAGACTTAATATATTCAGATATCTCTAACATATGTTCAATTCTGTAGCCGACGTCAAACTAGGAACCATTTACGCCAACAACAGGAAACAGTACGTCAAATTGACACACGCAGACGACAGTCTCAGCATACAGTTCATAACCGTTACAACAGGAGACAGCACATACGAGGAAAGTTAAATCTGCATGCACAACAGCACCAAAATGCACTACGACAGCAACAAATCAGACTCAGACAGCACCAGCATTACCAAAGACAACAACAAAGTAGACATATTCAGCAACAACGTAGACACATGAAACCCCAGAATGATCAAGCACAGCGCCAGAATGTTCAAAGACAGATGCAGAATGATCAAGGGCAGCATCATAGTAGTCACAGACAGCATCAGAATGACCAAAGGGAGTTTGAGAATGACCAAAGAAAGCATCAAAGTACTCAAAGAATGCACCAAGTTAAACACAGGCCGAACCAGAATGATCAAACGCAGCACCAGAATAATAAAAAACAGATGCAGAATAATCAAAAACCGCAGCATCAGAGTAGTCACAAGCAGCAGCAGAATGATCAAAGGCAGCGCCAACTCAGTCGGAGACAGCAGCATACCAGTTCTGGACATCATCCATCCAGACAGAGAGATTACAGCTACCATCAGAGACATCGTACAAGGGGGAGCACTCTGGATTCTAGACAACACCATGTCCAGCAGAAACAGATTCCATCCATTACTCAACGGAAACATGAGACCAACCTAGCCCCAAGAGACAATCGTAAGTACTAGTCTCGTTTTCTTGAGAATATTCATTTTGTGTCTGTTTTCAAGCCCGTTTTTTATACTACCCCAAACAAGTTACGGGTCAATAGTTTATTGTACTGTAAATTTAATATTACAGTATATACAAATGTTGTTTAACGTGTATTTCTATTACGAAATGTATTGTTATACATGTATCAAGAACAGAATTGTTTAAACGATGTTGCTGTATTTGATAGAACTCGTTAACAATGAACAGGTTGAAAAACAAAAGTCAATTGAGGTCAATTTTAGTAACGAGTAAAACCACCTCTTGCTCGAAGTCATTCATCACAACGACGTCGCATGCTGTTGACCAACCTCTGGAGGAAACTCAGTGGGATTGCCTGCCATTCTGCTTGGAGGTTCTGTACCAATCCTTGGAGATTGTTAGCGGGTGCATAATTGTTACGTAGTCTTCTTAACGACTCGTCCAAAGCATGATCTATTGGTGCCAAGTCAGGGGAATATGCTGGCTAATCCATCCGTATGACTGGCTCTATGCGGCCACGCATTGTCATCCTGTAGAACAGTGTTTGTGTCTATGTATCGAACACCAGTCAGATTTCCCATCACAACGTCAAGAGGAGTCCTATGTTGAAAATACATCACTCCTTATATTATTACGTTACCACCTCCATATATGTGACGTTGTCGAACGATAACGTCATCAAACCGCTTGTCCTGGCATCATTGTAATGGCTCATCAGTAAAAATAACACTGTTCGACTATTGACGTGTCCAGTGACGATGACGTGCACACCACTCGCGACGTACGGCTCGAAGGCGTGACAGAAGGGGTGGGCGAACTGCTTGTTGTCGACTGCGCAACATTTGTTGTCGTAGACGGTTACGAATGGTTTGATCTGACACTAGGTTACCAGTAGCAGTTCGAAGATTGTGTCTTAATCTTCTTGCCGTGGCAGTACGTTGTCGTAGGGCCATTTTGACAACGTACTGATCTTGTCGATTTGTTGTTGATCCCCCGACTACAACGGGGACGTTTTTGTAGAGAATCTTTGGCTTGAAAACTTTGGCTAACATTAAGTCTTTGTGCAACGCTTCTTTGCGAATGTCCACCTTGGAGCCAGGCAAGAGCCAGACCCCTATCTTTTAATGTCATATTCCTGCGAGGCATACCGATTTTTAAACTCGTACCAAGCTAACGTGTTAACCGTATATCGAGTGAAAACTATGCACGTGCAGCAACATATGCACGTGTTTCATGTTAAGTAAAAGTAACTCTTTACACAAAGAGAATAGCTTCATGTACTAGTATTCAATACAAAGTACGGTAATTCTTCGTTATTTTGTTCATCATTGGTGCCAAAAATATTGGCATCGAGTAGTGTTTGCGGCATTGGTTTATTAGTCACAGACAGTGTTCGATACCTTAACAGTGAAAATTACGATGGTATTATTGTAAAATACTCTTGCACATGTAAGATATGTACCGACCCTTAACTTGTTTGGAGTAATATATAATAGAAAATAAACATTTATGTTACGATTGTTTCAGCTCACTGCAGAGACAACATTGGCTATGCCAGTCGGTGTGTAGTCTGGGCCAAGGCGGGATTCTGCGATCACAACTACATGCTGAAAAGCTTGTACTGTAGAAAGAGTTGCGGAGACTGTTGATGAACTGTTCATGAAGGATCTTCACATCAAGATGCTTCCCATTGAAGTGCCTCCCATGACCTCCCATTACAAGGTGTTATTCACATGGTGCCTAACATGAATGTGTCCTATGTAATGTTCAGTAACCGGACGTTCCTTAACATGAAGGTGTCTAGCACGAAGTTCCTTTACAGATACGTGTACCACGAAGATGCCTCGCATGAAGTTGTGTTACAACAGACGGTCTGCGAAGTGAGTTTTACACTGGGACAGTCTGTGCAATGACTTAGCATGATGTAGCAAACTGGAGCCTAGACCAGCAATTTTTATAAACGGGCTTTAATTGTACTGTACAGCAGGGGGAGAGTTAACCGCGGGTTTGGTAAACGCTAGTTCTGCTACATACCGCCAAGTCGATTTGGTATCTCTGTGAGATATATTTGTGCTCATTCAATCAAACCCTTCTCTGATTCATGCGACTTTAAAATGGTAGCGTCCACGACCACACGTCTCTAGACTTCTGGACGGAGGAAAAGGATGAAGTGGCTTTTAGAAAAGTGGTGTTTTTCTTCTCAATAAAAGAGGCAATGAGCTCGCACACGTATTGGAAATTCTGAGGCAACATTCGCGTGTAATTTCTATACGAGAATGTGTCCTCAGATTCCAATTATCTGGTGTTATGTGGGATATGCCACGTATATCCGTCGCCTTAATCGTATACCATGCCAAACTGACATGTGTCCCAAATTAGTAAACTAAAATATTGCAATCATCTTAAATAACTATACAGATATATTTACATTTGCTTTTTCATATATTAGAAGTATAGTTGTTTATTGTTGGTGCTGTCGACCATGGTGGACATTAAACCTATCCTGTAGGCAAAGATATGACGAAAAACGACTTAATTTCAGCCACTTGATATAACTAGTCCTAATGGATTGTTTGACCCATACAATGTGGGTCTAGGCATCGTACTTAAGCTTGTAGGAGTCTTATAAGTTGATATTTGAAAAATTGCGGCCATGTTGAAAAACGGCGGAAATGCATAGTGCAACCCAACTTTTTTCTTGGTAACATGTAAATTATCAATGAGAGGGGTACCCTGAACAAAATGATGCGACTCTTGGAGGTTCTGGTGGGGGTGGGGGGGTGCACGGTAGACCCTCCCAGCCCATGGACTATATTAAAAGCATGCCTACTAAGTATATGGATATGTGCTCATATGTATACATGTACGTTTATGATTGTCATGATTGTGGAACTAATAAAATGCCTATTTTACCAATAATATGTATACATACCGAAACATGTGTTTCCTTTTTTCATAAGAAAATTACCTATGACCGTCTCGAATTGGCATGCTCTCCGAGTGTACAGCTTGTTCTACGATAGCTAGAACTTAGAAGGCCTAACTGGAATAATCGAAATAATCCATTAAATTATGGTCTTAATTGATATTACCAAAAAATTACGTTCGTGTATAGTGTATTCGCGTTGTACCGTTGTCCCCATTCCTTCACTATAGAAATTGTAGGGTTGATGAACAAAAACGTCTACGTAATCGAAAATCATGTCTAAGAGAGATAACAAAGTACGATTTCATGGTATCTATAGAAAAACAAAACAATGTTATCTAATGTGGTCGGGGGTATACGCCCCGAACATTCGAAATGTAGGTATTATAAAATGCTATTTCATGGCATCGGCAAAGATGTTTACATCTTTTAGTGCCCAAGTTTGATCACCGGAAAGGTTGAAATGCAGGCGTAATTAAAAGCATCTACTGGTATCTATTAGGGTCTGGAGGTGGGTTCTATTAGGGTCTGGAGGCGGGTTCCAGACATGTTGATGTACAGGTACAGGTATATAGAGATGTGATTTCTTTGCATCAGCGGATGTTCCTAGACTTTTTTTTTCTTTTTTTTTAATGTGGGCATATTGAAATACGCTTTCGCGGCGCATACACAAATAAAATGGCAGTTTTACATTGAAGTTGCTTATAGTGATATAAAGTAGTTATTCAAAATCTTGTGAGTGGGGTCTGGAGTATTGATCCTGAGAATTTTGAAGACTAGGTATGCAATCATGCCGTTTCCTGCCATCTATAGAGAGAACATGTAATTTTTGAGCTGATGACTTTGAATATTAGAGGTACTGTAGATTATTAATTTATAATTAAATCAATTTCATATAAAAAGTGAACAATCAGTATCGTTAATAAACTCGAATAATTGTAGAATAAAAATTTGTTTAATTATTTGTGCTGAAATCATTAGACAACACAGAGGGGAAGTCTAAGTCTCTATGGCAGACCCCTAACACACACACACACACACACACACACACAAATAATATGGGAATTGATCATTATAAAGACTTCTTTCTGGCTTTTTTTGGACAGAATATAGCTTAATAAGAAAATTCTATAGTACTACTATATGTATATAAACTAAGCCGAAAGAATTAAAATGGCTGCCAAATCCAAAGTGGCCGCCATACTACGAATTATAAATATATGAGTAGTATGATGAAATAATATAACTACTCCAAGAATATGTTCGCGATACACATTTATATCACAAAGAAACGATTAAATGTTATCACTATTATAATTACATATACAAATGAAATAGTAAATCACTGTATACTGCTCAAAGGTATTTAAGGAAAGTTTACAAGTATGATAATGTCAAGTGTGTAAAACGTTTCTTCAGCAAAATACTGACATCATCAGGATCAAACATTGAAATAAGTACGTAGGAATGTATGGTGACAACGGCAGGAATTGTATCTTAAAGCCAGTATACCCTACAGAATCGTTTCGGTGCCTAAACATAAACCAAAGTTTTAACACAATTGTTTCTCTCACAGCGATTTATTTCATGAAAGGTTTTCAAAATATTACATAATTATATTCTACAGCGTGTCACCTATCTAATAAAACCAATAGTCACTAAGTTATGCTACTTTTAACATTGCGGGGGTTAATCTAAAAAATACCAATTTGACGACAAATGATGCGTAAAATATGTACTACAAGATCCTTTTTTTCAGACGTATTGCAATTATAACATACTGAATTGTATTGTTTTAGACCCAAAACTACTGAATTAGGAAGTGTTAACAGTAGTTAATATACATATTTACAAATCACTGAAATCCCAATAAGCATTTTCCAGCCTAACTTCTAATAATCTAACAATTTTTAACATGAAATGTCCCAAAACAGTTATTCATTATATTATACAACGATTCCCTTACTTGTTAATACCAAAATCTTGTTAATATCATAATTCGCCACTGAGCTGTGGTACTTTGAACATGGTGGGGTGTCATCTCAAAAATACCAATTTGATGATAATTCTGCGTAAAGTAAGTTCTACAAGATTTCTTTAAAAACTGTTTATACTATTACATACAAAATTGTATTATTATATCAGAGTCATCTATATGGCATAGTTATAGACCAATATCTACTTAATTAAGGGGTACATATCAAAATACCATTTTTGATGAATTATGCGTAAACTATGTTCTATCACAAATATTTGTCTATTGAAAATGTTCAAACTAGTTCTTTATTATGTTCTACAGTGTAGACTATTTTAACACTAATATCGTGTAAATACCATAATTATTAGTTACCAAGTTATGCTAGTTTTAACATGGTGTGGGGCATATAAAAAATACCAATTTTGACGAAATATGCGTAATGTATGTTCTGTAACAGTTGTTAACATATAGAGTACACTTTGTAGTATATAACTAAGTATTGATTTGAAACTTTTCATTACATAATATATGTTACCGGTATTTAACATAATTTCTACATATTTTGTCAACATTTGGTATTTTGAGATGTATCCCCACACTGTTCAAACTAGAATACCTCAGCAACTAATCAAGATATGAACATGATATTGGCTATAACAGATTGAATCGACTTTGTAGAACATAACACAGAGCTATCTTGAACCATTTCTTATTACAAATGTATGTTATAGAACATATCTTACGCATATTTTGTCAAAATTGGCATCAGTGAATGCCGTTTCACCCTAATTTCATATTAAATTATTACATAATTCCGTATTTTGTTTATCGTCATCGCCGAGCCCTCTTCATACTATACGGATAAAAATCCATGCTAAATCTTTGTGATCTGTAATATACGTGGGTAATTTTTAATATAGAGTGACGAGTGCCTGTGGTCAAGATTACTTAGCACAATATCTGCCAATATTTGAGTCTGCACACACAGCTGACGTAAACATGTTAAACTATATGCAGTCATGCAATAATGTTTGTACAACCTACCACTGTGAGTGGTCTACGTGGAGTAAATAGAGTTCATAGAGAATAAAG
>JAUTBT010001731.1:0-10490 GCA_032361225.1 Lepetodrilus schrolli
ATAAATGGCAGTCAGTCATTATAAAAAGAATCCTCAACACATTCGTGATAAATATAATAATTCTATTGAAATGAGCTCAGAAGAAGTTGCGTAATTTGGCCATGACATCATCACGTCATAGAGGAAGCTACGGCATCATTTGCGTGACAGTAGAACTATGTCACAGTTATTGACTAGATTTGTGTCCTGTTTGCGCTGAACGTTGTGCAGTTACTTAGATTTTTTAGTACAAGAATGTCATTTCAAAAGTAGATCTTTTGTGGGAGTGGCCTGAGAAAATTTCATTTATCAAAGTATGAACGCAATATTTTGGGATCCCGTTGACCAATCAGATTGTCGGATTCACTGTATATGTATTTATTAGTATTAATTACAGTAATGGCTTTAATTATCGTACGGACTATAACTACATGCAAATTGTTGTTGCGCGGATAGCATGTAACATAAGTCTACGCGTAATACAGTAGTTCAACTACATAGTGATCACATTTGCATATTTCAAATAGTAGTAATAAATAGCGCATGTCAATGGCGTGTGCTATTATTAGTTATCTACTGGTTTCGATGGAGATACACTCTCGGAAAAATGTTAATATAAGCATAATGAAATTTTAGTTCCAGGTATCTACGGAATAAAAATTAACATTTTTAGCTCCCATTACCTAGTTGGGTGGCATGCTCCTGAAAATTTCAAAATTTAGGCATAACAAAGTACGATTTCCTGGTATCTGTAGAAGAAAGAAAACCAATATTATCTAGTGTGGTCTGGGGGGTATACTCCCTGAAATTTTAAAATGTGCGTATTATAAAATGTGATTTCCTGACGGATTTTAGCACCCAAGTTTTAGCACCGGAAATTTTGAAATATAAGCATAATGAAATATAATTTCCTGGTGTCTACTGAACACAAATTAACATTTGTTTTGCAGTGGGGTTTGGGTGGCATACTGCTGAAAATGTTTGAATGTAGGCATAGCAAAGTATTATTTCTATAGTTGAAAAAACACAAATTTTATTTTATGATCTTTTCCCAAAAATTT
Organism: Lepetodrilus schrolli; assembly: GCA_032361225.1. NCBI lineage: Eukaryota > Metazoa > Mollusca > Gastropoda > Lepetellida > Lepetodrilidae > Lepetodrilus > Lepetodrilus schrolli. The sequence continues at coordinate 1,041 of JAUTBT010001731.1, forward strand.
CGAAATGTAGGTATTATAAAATGCGATTTCCTGGCATTGGCAAGATAATGGCAGCTTCAAGACCCAAGTTTTAGCACCAAAAACTTTGAAATGTAGGTATAATGAAAAGCGATTTACTGACATCTGCAGAAAGACACCCAAGTTACCTACTGGGGTCTGGAGGCATGCTTCCAGAAATTTTGAAATATAGGCATAAAGAGACGCGATTTCCTTGCTGCAACAAATGTTTCCAGCTTTATTAAATATAAATGACATTTGATTTCCTGATGCCTGCAGAGAGAATGTGCTATTATTGCATTGAAGTCTGGTCAAATATTTTTTTAAAAATTGATGCCTTTAGAATTATACCTACACTACAGCGGTGAAACGATATTTGGAGGTACAAAAGTAATTACATGTATACACAATTGCAATGTGCTTTGAATATGCAGCTAAGTTCTAGTCCAGAATGACCATTTCTATCTGTATGCCTCACATAAACACAATATTTTAAATCATATCTTTCTTCTTATTGAATAATTAGTAAAATACAACACCATAACAGAACAGTGGGTAAAGCACACATGGAGACAAAAACATTGTTTTGTCTGCAGGTTATAAAATGAGTCACACATTAAATATTGACGTAACCCTACCTTCGATGGCCATCATGGCGCGCAGTTCTCGATTCAGCAGTTCATATCGCTGTTCCAGATCGTCCTCTTTCTCTCTGCAAAGAAGATTTTAAAGAAAAGCCACTTTAAAGAGTTGCAAGTAAATCCTGTGGCCAGGACTCGCCTCACAGCTGCACTTAGGCTCAGCTAAAACTCCTCCAATCTGATTTCATGGTATTAATATAATGTTCTTACACCTATCAAAGTAAGATACTTTCAAATTAATGCAGAATTAACTCTAAAACTACCGACAAGCTCAACATCGGAATATAAAAGGAAAGCCCTGTGCTTACAGAGCCAATGCTGGTTCTACTCCAAGTACTTATTCCTGCTTGGCTGCAAAAGTCAACAAAATGCTTAAATACGCCTTTATCTTCCCTCGAATCCGGGATCATACCAGTTTCATAGCTCTAACTTGCTAAAGCTGTCCAAAGAGGATAGAATCCCAGATTGCTATATAAGACATGACTGACGTGGCTAGCCATTTCACTAGGATTGTGCAAGAAGAACGAGAACAGACAATTTCCACAAAGGCAATACATCTGATAAATTAGTTTTGAAGAGAATGTGATAGTGTTCAGTTGTTCACAAACATGGATGTTAAATGTGATGATATTTGGATTAATGTTTTGGATGTAGAACAGTGTTTCACTCGCGGTCTATGGAATAACTGGAGCGGAATCTCTCTTCAAGATCTGTGTCAGGAATACGCTATGGAATGTGGAATAGATATTCAAATTACTTTCAGGATAATTTTATTTTTCATGGCGGGCTTCAGCCTCAGCATGTGAATACAAACCCTAGTACTGTGTTACAGACACTGGATTTACAAGGAATGCATTTGGTGCAACAGAACCTTTCAATAAGGCACACCTCAGTGTAACCTGTGAGCAGGACAATTTCCATATAGTAATTAGCTCAATAATATATTGAGCTGTAGCTTGATTTGGATTATTTTGATTGCAATTTTGGTAAAACAGATTTTTTTGTGTAAACATCTACTGATTTAGAACTCTCATAATGAAAGAACTCAATTTACATTGTTAATGAACAATTGTGATTTCTTTATTTAACTTAATGCAATCATTGAATTGAAAATTGTCTAAACTCAATTATTTATTATATACTTTACAACAAAATTTAATACTAGAATATTCAACAATTGCATAAAAAATGTAAATATGTACATCTTGTATATATTTACAATTATTTCTAATTTTGATCAAACCTAACTTTGTTCAACTAAGAAAAAATATGTTCATGTACTTTTTACCTTTGAATAATACAAGATAAATTTCTATTTTGATCAATAATTTCATAGATTGCATAGTAAAATTAAGGAATATACAAATTAATTAGTGAAAATAATGATTAGGTTTATTATCCAGCATATATGGTGGGTTTCTACTATAGAATAACTTTTCCATAATCAACTGTTTTGATTTTGTCAAATTGAGTTACCTGACGACTTTATCATAGACAGACAATGACTTCGACGTCATGATTCTGACATCGAAGGTGGACAAAGACTCAACAGCAAACTGGGGTTGTCTCTCTATATCTTTTTGGTGGTTTTGCATGGAGTATTTCAATAAAATGATAATAATAGTACTATTAGAATAACCAACTCGATATTAGTGATTACGGAAATGAAGCTCAGAATTGTGAACATTAATTTGACTTGGGCATATTTTCAAAAATGACTGGTATCAAGTGGGTTTTCCTCTAATTAATGGTATCTGATAATATATTCTGAAGAGTTTAAAACTGAGCACAATGACAGCCATATATTTCAATACAATTTACAGTGTGTCTGGGCATTCTTTAAAAATAATAAAATCAAAGTGTTTGTTAGACAGTCACAGAAATAATTTATCAGAGCTAAATTAATAATTTAGTTTTCCACCTAAATCTTATTTGAGTACTTATTATTATTGATATGATCCCTTTCATAAATAATTTAGATAATAAAAACATGTTTAATGAATGAAAAATTAATATCTTCATATAAATCAATTGAATATTTTTGGTATAGTATTAAAGTATTATACACACATATAGCAAACATAATTAATTGTTTTAAATGATTAATTTGAATTAGAGATGTTGCAGTTCTGTAATCAATTTCAAACTAATAAGTATTGGAAGGTATAAAGAATTATCATGTCAGAAACAATTATCTTATATTATCAATATTTTTAGTTAATAAATAATAATGTTGTTCACATATCATAGAAAATATCATGTTTTCAAGATACCCTTTATGCACTATTATCACAAAATAACAACAACACAAAATTCTAGCCTTTAATACCCTTGTCTTAAACCATTCATCCTAATAAATTAAAAATTAATTTGTTGGAACATATGCCCCAAAAATTGATACAGCTTATGTTCTTATGCCAAATCCATTTTTCCGCTTCATGTACAATTATGGGTCACTTCAAAGCCTGTTTCATGTCAGATGTGCTCAAGACAAATGCAATACATCAGAGAAAAATCGGAGCTTAGCGAGAGACTGCCAGTAGCAGAGGATTTGCTCCGGGTTCAAACTGACGCTGCCAGACTCTGGCGACCAAGTTGTAGCTTGCACTCGCATTTTACTAACCCTTCCAGCACATTACTCAATGAATTTACTATAAACAATCTCTTAAGAGTATTAATATTTTCTTTGTGGTCCGTCATTGACTCGCATGTGGATTAGACGAATAAATGTAAGTGCTGTGTGTTAGGATGCATGGTTGCTAACTAGCAAATCCCTTCATAAACAGTTGGTATTCTTATGTGTACTAAAACATGCATTGTGTTACTTGTGGACATAAGTCTGATTATGATGCCCTTCCACTGTTGGTTGGTATTGTTACGCGTAAGACTAGCCTGTGGCTGAACAGGTCCTTATGCAACTATCTTGGGCCCAGAAGTGTGTAAAATAACCCAGGATTACACAGGTTTCCATTCCAGTCAGCAGTCCACACTGATATACAAACAAAACTGACCAAAATATTGATGAATGTACAAACAATACTGATCAAAACATTAGTGTATTTCTTATAAAACTGCCATTATCATTTTGAACCCCCAAACTGATCAAAATATGTAGTAATGTAGGTTTATATTTCTTTCAAACTGCCTTTTTCACTTTTACCTTCATATTTCATTTCAGGAATTAATCTTCAAAAATTAAAAGTACATGTAACTGATCAATATATTTATCAATTCAATTTATTTTTGTAAACTACCATTTTAATTTTAAAAACAATTAATCATCTTCTTTGCAAATATTCATCCGAGACTTCTTCAGGTATTTTTTCTTCCTAAAACATTATAAATTTTACAATATTGCTGTAGCCTTTTTCATCAGGTCTTGCTACCAGACATAAATAGTGACCAAGAGGGTGGTTGGAAAAAGGTTGTCATTGTAAGTCTGATTGATCGGAACCATCTGAACATACTACGGTTGTCATCATTGGTTATTTGGGGAGGGAAGTGATCAATATCGATTGACCATTTTTCGCTTGTTACTTCCAGTTTATGGACATGTAGTACAACTCTACACTATAAAGCCATCTACAAAAAAAATACTAATAATAATATTTATCACAAGTTAACTGAAAACGTTAATAATCCCACAAGTGAACAAAAATGGATAATTATGGCACCAATTATTGGGATTTAGACCAATATCAAAATGAACTATGTTGAAAATTGTTATTCTGCATGTAATTAAAAGGGATGATACAACAATACTGAATATCATTATTCCATGTGATCAGCAGATGATTGTGATTACAGAAGTACTCAAAATGACCACATATGAACTATATTTTCAAATGGGCAAATAAATCTTACTCTTAGAATTTTATTTTAATTTTTTTCTGGTTGGTCCGTTAACAAAAGAAATTCAGCGGTGGGGATTCTCAGAGATACCGCACCGCAATAATTGCTGGATAAAGAAACCATATTTTAATTAACCACATTGTAATGAATCTGTATTTTTAATTATCTGGACATTATACCCAATGTTAGTGCAGTCGTGGAAAATAATAATTGCCCCACAATGTTGTTTCCAAGGTGTGGGAACCAGCAGTGTGTGGCTCTAACTCAATTTGTGATGAGTTTTTGGTGGGGCATTATTGGCGAGCGTCCACCGCAATGCGTTATGCATATGTTTGCCACTATCAATTGTCATGGGCTGGCCCTCGTCAATACAATCAATGTCTACCAACAAACACGGTGCGAGGGAAGCCACCAAATCGACATTTTGGCCAACATTTGAATACGGAAAAATTCATTTGTAACTTGGCTTGTATGACAAAACCGTTGTGACTGTCTGTCGTGAGGGGTCGGAGACGGCTTATCGGGGCTCGTGGAACCCCACAAATTGCCAGCAGGATGGCTTAAGTAATTACTTGGCCTTTGCTAATGACATAGTCGTGTGATCACATTTCTCCTACTGCCACATCAAGTAGCGTGTCAACACACTGAACAATGGTATTGGTGGGAAAAGTGGCAATGTGATTGCTCATTATCCGCCAAACAGTTCCTCTTTTCAAGTGAATGTTTACAGTGGGTAAGACAATATGGCCAGTGTTTCTGCCCATCTTCACATTTCACTGTTTTCACAATTTTGACACAAATACGTGTACTGGAAATTATATATGGATTTTCCTTGCACGTAAACATAGTGAGAACGGTTATTTTTCTGCTTAAAATAATATTTCTTTTATCTTTCCATGTTCATAGAAATCCAGTTGTTTGTGAAACTTATTGAAACAAATCTGAATGATATGAGCAAAAATAATTTACTACATCAGTATACATTGTATTACATGAATGCCCTTGTTTTGGTATGAAATAATGGATTAATTAATGCATAATGTTGCAGCAGGAATGTTTCACCCATGACCCCATACATGGTTTGGGAACATCTTGCAAATTAATAACTTGGCAATTGAAGTCACGTCACTCCTTCTTATGTTGTTTTGTAGCATGCAGATGTAGTCTATCCTTGTGCTTTAAATAGTTTTAACTGATGACTAAGATAACAGTAATATAATAGTAGTGCATAGGGGATTCAACAACAAAATACTATGGGGCAAAACATCTCCCGTGTGGTCAATGCCTATGAATCAATAACAGGTCTCCTGCTGAGTGTGAATGATTTTAGTACGTCACAGCAGGAATCTTTCACCCACACGTGACAATTCCTGCTGAGGCACTGGTCAGGGACATCCAATTTCAAAAAAACTATTTAGGTCAACATGATATTTAAGGCCAATGACATCAAATATTATTGACTTCATGAACATTGATGCGAGATGGGATTTGAACCTCGAACATTTGGCTCTGAAGTCCAACGTTCTACCACTGTGCTACCACCTTTTGAGATAGAGATGTGGATTTGGTAACAAAATGGAGCTTATGCATTGTGCATTAAGATGTGAAATGCTATATCATATTTATTTAATTTGGATATATATTAATTTTTAATTAAATTCAGAATTTTGTGAAAATATGCATAATTAACCACTTCCAAACACTGTGGAAACCACAAGAGTGGTATATTCAATTAAAACAATACACCATTACATATGTGTAAATTACATACACTAGCAAAGTGGAAATGGACTAGAATGATCTTGTCCCAAATAACATTTCGACGACTTGTCCTCAATATGCGATGCAGGGTTCAAGCAGGAATCAATGTCCATGGTGCTTATACACGCTACTGAGTTTTCTGTCCTGCAATAGCCTCATGGTCCCATAAAGAGTCTACCTGACACCTACTGTAGACAGTTGATGTCCATTACCTATACGGAAGTTCATAACACGCCGACATTGTGTTCTTTCACAATATTGTTTTTTCTTTTAATGTACTGGTGGAATCAATACAACTGGCATCACTATGTATTGTGTTTGTTCTTGTCTATCAGGGAATAGCACCCCTGAACCGTGTATTACCCTGCGATAGTTTTGTCAGAGCTACAACAGCGTCTTCATTCAATAATATTGGGTGGCGCTTAACTTATGATGAGGTGTATATATGATACTATTAAATTACAGTGGGATAAAAGATGAGATATCTTCTACAGTTGACCTATCCTACCATACATTTTTTTTCTAGAAAAATATAACTGTTAAAGTTGTCATGCCATTTCTGGAAGCATGCTTATCACAATATGGAAAAACTGTTTAGACTTCCCTTCATTTGTCAGAGGAAGTGTGAATACTATTTTTAGAGGTTATAGGTTACTTGACGCTATAAATTATATACTCAACAAAATTAATTAAGGGCCAGTAGCCTTTGTGGACAAATAAATTTAGCTTTATATTATTTTGACAACAAGTAATTTCCAAACATCTACAGGCTTCAGATATTCTTCAAGAACTTGCAAACACATTGGAAGAAGAATGACACCAGACTCCCCAGGCCATGTTCCAAAATTTGGTAGAATCGTTGCCCACACAATATTTGCTGGCCCTTAATTTATTTTGTTGAGTATATGTTTTACTGAGATGGTTTCTTCTTTTTTGTAGCCTCCCAAAAATAATTAAGAAAATGCATGTACATGATTTTCTGCTATATTTTACACAAATTTGACATTATGTAATGAAAAGCTACAGTGGTATCATGGATTTCTGAACTCGGTAGGAATGTGACTTTAAAAAAAACCCACCTGATAGTATTTGCCCAAAGTTTGGTACAGATATCTCAAAATCAGGGCCTGGGCTCATACACTATATTTATTGTTTATCTAAGATATGTGTCCACCAATCAATGGCAAATAACAATTGGCTACTGAAGCGACACCATTAATAAAATGAAAACAAAACTGTCATTGGATTTGGTACAAAGGTGTACAAAACTCTGAAATGAATATTAGTGTTAGGTCCTGGGACTTCCATCACTGTTCCTTTGACTTCAGTCACACGTCCTTGGACATCTAGCATTGGAAATCTGTCCATTACTGAGAGCATTATTAGAATATAGCATTGGAAATCTGTCCATTACTAGAATATCGTAGTATTGTAGAGTCGTATGTCATAGTATTGTAGAGTATTGTACTTTTCAAACAGTCATTACTTTTTACTTCCACATCATGAAATATCTTGACATTAGTCAGGATCGAACTCACTCTTTCCGATTGTGAATTCTACACTCTACCATCTGCACCATGCGGGCTACGAGAAAACTAACACAAATTCATCTAGTGTCTTAAAACAATGTGGCACCAATTCACTGCAAGTGCTCCATGGTATGTTCTTGCAATGCATACAATGCATGCAGAGATCAGTGATTGCACGAGGTCCATGTGAACAAAAATGTCATTAAGAATTGAGGCTCTATGAGATGCTGAACATTTCCAATGTAATTTTGTAAAATGATCTTAAAACAGCGGTGTTTGGTCACTAGGGATATAACACAAACTAGAGATAAATGCAATTTTGTTAAATATGTTTTAATTCACTGTATTTTTTTTAGAAAGGCGTCATATCTGTCCATTACTGAAAGGTAATGGGATTCAGGGTCTACAGCCCCTCGTCTCCATTATGTCCAAGTAGTGGACAAATACTTGGCCTATCTCCAATACATCATAATATATTCGCCCGTCAGATACCAAAACCATGAACTCATTTCATAAAAATGGTATCACATGGAAGCTCGCTTAGTATTCTCTATGTATTCGGTTTGCAGAAAAGATAATTAAATTGTTGGAACTCTAATATTTACTTCCAAAAAGGCAACTATAAAATAAATAAGAAAAAGTACAAACATTAAATTGCAAATACCTCGACTGTAGTAGATCTTTATTGTAATGAGGCCATGTACTGCTGAAATGCTTTCCAAGGATAAAATTGAAAAGAAAAAGGGAGGCATTTTCAATTAAGAACTTTATCATACGACAGATTATTTCCTTGCATGGGAAAAAGTACAAGTTTCGAAACAAATCTCCCTGAAGACATGGGTGAGAATACACCAGATTAGTAGTGATGCCTCATCATCACCATGTTGGAAAATCTCCCCCTTTTTTTTCTCTCTCACCCAGTTCTCATCATTGTCTGGCAAAGAGTGGGGTAAGGGTCAACACAGCCCAAGGCCAAATGTCTAAGGAAGTGCAGGAAATGAATTATACTCCTAATCACAATCAAACATTGAGGGCTATTTGTTACACAAAGTATAGAAACATCCCTAATCAAGTGCTTCTAATATAGATTTCAATTTTCGTCGCGGAAGTAATCGAAAATATTTGGATTGAATATGACCAGTGTCTCTCTGTGAACGGCTGACCAACTGGGTGTTCCTTTGGACGACGAATCAGGCCAACATTTCAAACTACACCAAATTAGCAGATTCCCTACTTGGAAGAAAATCCCTATTGATTCTGACAGCATGTTCAAAAGAGCCCACATTTTGTTGGGATATTGGATCTAGGTGGAACACAGCTTAGAAAATGAAACATTGAGGCGGACGAAAGGGGAAATATGGCGGAATTGAAACCGAATCTCAATAACATAATTGTATCAATATTTGCCCATGGGTTTATCACCGGCACATAAAATTCACCCAAGAAGCTTTGGTAATCTTTCGTGCCCTAATGACAATCATTTAAATATTTCTTTTCCTGCTGATGGAAATGAAAATCCAAAGTGGAAGCTGGCAGTGTGTCCGTGTGTGTGTGTGTGTGTGTGTGTGTGTGTGTGTGTGTGTGTGTGTGTGTGTGTGAGCATCCAGCAGTGTATCCAGGGGTGGTCTAAGGGGTCTCGAAAAAAATATCCCCTCTATAACACAAATATA
>JAUTBT010001733.1:0-10490 GCA_032361225.1 Lepetodrilus schrolli
ATATATTCTAATACAACTCCAGCTTCAATTATAGGTACCCGAGTTGGTTGAGAGGTGAATATATTTTTATACTTAAATTATGTTACACACTTCTGACATAATGGGGAATGGATATTTTGAAAATACCAATTATTTACACTGTTAAAGAGCAAACCTCCAGACGATCAGCCAAGGAGCATTACAAACCCCATGAACCAATAATTACTTACATCAAATCAGTGTGCACCGTTAGCACGGTTCACAATGACGCCCCGATTCAATAACAAAACAAATCATTTGTTTACGAAAGACAAATGCCAAATCATCTCTAGAACACCGCCATACGTACTTTTTTTCAGTAAAACATGTCAGGTAACAGAAAATAGTTTAGGACCGAAAACCATTGTTATCAGTTTAGTGTTGGCGAAAACACTCAACATCCGTAGCGCTGAATGTGGCAGTATACCTGCGAGCAACATTTGGTACTGACAGACCAAGTATATATTCAGGTCAAGTAGTAGACCTATGTTTACGTTGATTAATAGCATGAATCATGGAATATAACATTAGTATATAGTGGGAAGTAGACAAGCACATGTACATGCAGTTGTGATCAGTTGTGAAAATCAACACTGCACGTGGTGTTGCTCGGAACAGGGCAGTTACGTGTATCTTAACGTCATGCTGTTTAAACGGTATACAGTCTATACCAGGAAACAGCACAAAGCATGTATTAAATGGTTTCCGGGAAAATGGCCTCAGTGTTTCCCGCATGCATATCTGGACGTATTGTGTCCTTGACCTGTAATCAAGTATTATTATAATCTTCAAATACTATAGAGTTGTCTTCAATAATAAAGAATATTTTGAATATACTACACCCCGGTTCCCGCATACCTGGGCGTGGGGTGGGGGGATGGTTGGTGTGTGCTGCGGTGAGATCATACTATTATTTTAACTTGAAAATATTGTAATGGAATGAGATTCTCATTACGTAAAATCGCCGCTTCCTATTTCAGGTCAATTCATTAATTTTAACGTATATTTGTGTCACATATTAATTCAAAGTAATCCATGTATATTTGTAACTTAATGTAGCCGAATACCCACCTAGTTTTTAAGTCGTATTTGGAGATATTAATATTGAAGGAGAGCAGTGTTCTGCTATGTCACGGCGAACTTGTTATGACAGAAACCGATTTGAGATGTCGTAATCTGTGCTAGTTGCTGCAGTTAGCTGATAATACACTCTTGTATAGTATTGTACGTTTAGACTTTGTATGGTTAGTGGTAGTTAATATAATACGGTCTACAGGTATTTTACGTGTTTAGTTACCCAAATGGTATGTTGATACCCAACGTTGTTGTGTTGTTGAGTTGTAGTTGTCATGCAGCCTTGAGGTTTGACGGAGCCAAGGTGACTGCCTACGAGAAATCGTGACGGGTGTATTTAAGACTTTGACAGGGGACATTGTTTAACTGCCTATGCTATAGTGTACCAGGACTGTATCTGTAAGCAGTGTCCCCCTTAAATATGCAAGGTCACTGCTTTGTCTTCCCGTTATATACTTCTATGCGTACACCTTCTCAAAACGTCTGTCCCCTATTTGTACCGATAGATAGATAACATTTGGGGGATAACTACCAATCTTTCGAGGGGACTGATGGAAGGTTCAGTATTGATATTGTCCCTTCTTAAGTAGCATTATTCTTCCTATTTTTCGACATTCATTCACTTCCACTCCCCATTCAGAGACTAGTTTAAGAGTAGTCTCCCCTTGTCCAAGTACATTACTGAACTGTACGTATTACTAAATATATTCATGCCAAAAGTTAAGCATCCCTTGACACATTACCACCTATACCCATAGCAACAATTTAAGCATCCCTATACACATCACCAACTCTACACATAGCAACAAGTTAAGCATCCCTATACACATCACCAACTCTACCCATAGCAATAAGTTAAGCATCCCTATACACATCACCACCTATACCCATAGCAACAAGTTAAGCATCCCTATACACATCACCTATACCCATAGCAACAAATTAAGCATCCCTATACACATCACCACCTATACTCATAGTGTGTGTTTTTTCACAAATGAGACAAGTACTATTTAATTTTTATAACCTGTTGGTTTGACAGGTATTTTTAAAACAACTAAATTAATTAATTTTAAGTCACTAGCTATAAAGCTACTTGGTAAAATGCAATGCCAAATAGTCTCTGCTAATTTATTTTCACAGTTATGACAGATTTGTTTGTTTTGAAAAGTGCTTACAACTGAAATATTGACAGAGAGAACATTTTGTGTAAAGTCCGTACCCCTTTCACTGTATGTAATATGTTATGGCTTTGCAACCATGAGAACAAATGTATTCAGTCGAGTGTTTACATTCGTTTCAGATACATTGTTTGTATCAACAGTGGGGAAAACTACACTTTCATGTTAATTGTTTAATACAATTTCACTGTCATCAGTGTCTCTAAAAAAATCTGTTCTCTTATTTTGTTCATCAGATCATGTCAATGCATAGGTGTTTACTTCTGAATAGTTGCAAGCATAGGTGATTTTTCATAAACCTTGAGGCCATCTCCACAGGAATATGCTGAAAGATAATTAGTTTATGGGTTAGTGATAAATACTTAACCAATTACTGTAATCTCTCAAACTTTCTGTTAGGGGTTAATACAGCATTGGCTGATAGAGGCTTTGACATTCAAGAAGACATCTGTTTAACTGGGGATGAAGGAAAATGTCCATGTTTTACCAGAGGTACAAAGCAACAATCGAAATTGGATCAACACGTAAAATTGCTAATGTCGAATGAGGTATAGGAAGTGTTGGACAGAAGTATACAATACTAAGTAGCACTCGCCCTTGTCGGGTGTATATTGTCATGTTATACGCATTCATATATTTTAAAAGGCGAGGATAGACCACGGTGCGTTGGGTGTGACGAGGACCTCACGGTCAGGCATGTCTTGCTTGATTGTGTGGACTTTGTAACTCAGCGTGCCGAGTTTTATTCTTCGCCTAATGTCGAAGATTTATTCACCCAGGTTTCTGGACACCTTATTTTGTCCTTTTTAAAGGAAATTCAACTTTACGTTGGCAATTAACATTATAGTCGTCGCCTATGGGTGAAATATTCCCGCTGCGACGTAAAGCATTAACTTCTTTCAATGTATTTATTATCACGAGATTATACAATACATATACATAAACTATGAAGATATTGGAAGCCAGTGGGACATGCGGAAAATGTAGCTTTTTCCCCCCATATACTCATGTAGACAGATCAAAAGTAGATACTTTCAGGTAAAAATACATTTGACCATGAAATAATTATGTCAACAAATCGTGATTGCCTTCAAAGACATACATGTTCAATCACGGTTTGTTGATATATTCCATGGTCAAACGTATTTACCTGAAAGTATGTACATGTGGATGTCTACACAAGTATATTTGGAAACAAGCTACATGTTCCGCATGTCCCACTGGTTTTAAATATAATAAAAAGTGAATTTCATAGCAACATGCTAACTACACAACACACACCATTTTCATAGCAACATGCTAACTACACAACACACACCATTGACTATGAAACTATGCAGACAATATTGCAACGATTTCTACATGATTAGTTTCAACTTACTTACAAAGGTATTCCATGTAGCAACTTGCAATATTATGATTTTACTGCATATTGAAGGTGCTTTGTGGTTGGAAAACTATTGGTGGCGCCCATAAAATCACATGTGTGTATCTGCTGAAGCCAAACTTACCATTGACAACGCACATAATATCTAAAACGCACTTATAAGATTTTTCGACTAGAAAATTTGGAAAGTACAATATATATATATATATATATATAGGGGGGGTATTGCCGGTGGTTGTGGTCCATCTCCATCATTATGTTCCAGTGAGCTAGCACCACCAGCCGGTGGAAATCATATGTAGATCCTAGCAGGGCGTATACGCACAAAATATCCAAGCGGTATGAGAATTGAGAAGTAACCTCGAAACCGGCTCGAAACCCAATTCAACCGACCAGCGCTATCCACAATAAAAAATATATCAACGTTTAAAAGCTGATCCATGTACATAATGTGTTGTCTACCAAGTGCTAAAGAGAGAAAACAAATAATGAAACATTCGGATTCGAAATGCCGGAGATTCCAGTGTACGACTTATAGCTGGATTGTTGATTGAGGGAACGATCCCAGACTAAAGTAACTTTCGTTAATCGTCCTTACCCCGGGGCGCCGACGTGTGAAGTGAGCCAGAACATCCGAACACAACATCTACCAGATTGCTTCCAGACAGCAGGATAAATAAACATCCACGTCACGTTCAAAGAAGTTTCTGCTAAGAATCGGCTCCATTGTAGCTAGCTCAACAGGAAGCTAAAAAAAAAATGCAATCTGCTACAAACTTGTCCAATCTATACCATCATATCGTCCAGTCGACATGAAGACGATGTATTTCCATCATAAGATTAATCAAATGCACAGCTATCCAGCAAACATTATCATAGCGAGTTATGTCAGTCATAATAACGTTGAATTTCAGGTAATAATCATTCCTCTGAAGTCAAATTTAGCTTTATCAACGGTAATATACTGAGAAAGGAATATTGGAACGGAAGTGTCAGTTGGAGGTGTAATCAGAGACAAGCAGGGGTGCTATCTTTTAATATATACTCTTAAGCTTCCGTTCACAACCTGTCGTAGGAGTTGAAGTAACAGTTGCTGTAGTTGTTGTTGTTATTAGTATTACGTGACAAACAGTGAAATGTGAATAATTCCATAATCACGTAGTAAAACGTATCGAAGATCCGTATTGCGTATCATTCATCCAGGATCTTAGTAACACACATGCGCATCGGTTGGCCTGTGCAGAACACCCAGCTTAAGATGTTCAAAAATGTTCGTGAGGTTTGATAAAAGTGATTTGTTCAGTCGAGTTGATTCAACATACTAGTATAGCCCTGCATATAAAACCTTCAGGACACCTAATACGCATGTGTCCTACGAGGATCCGTAAAATGACCTTTGCAACAATATCATCAGTGATGTGGCATCAACGGGCAACCAACGCAGACCGCCCAGGTACTGACCAGTTTTTAATAACCCCTGACATGAACTCCATTAAATTTCGAGGTGGGTGGTACGTAGCATGTAGCAAGCATAATAGGATGCGCTCTTTGTACTGTAGATGTACAGTTGTCATCCTGGTTCGTTAGTACTGCAACAAGACACATCTGTTGCCATTAATTGACAAACCGTAATATGAACGAAACAATCATGGAAAAGCGCACACAAATCCCAAAGGAAAGAAACGAAAATAATATAGTGAACTCCTTTAGACACGCACCACACCGTTAATCACCTACAACACTGATTCCTTGAAATTATATCACTGGGTAAATGTGTTCATGTGAACATCATTCAATGGGGAACACTATCGTCAACACATATAGGACAGAGATGAGTTTTTATTCCGTGATGCCAGACTGAACAGAATAGGGAGTCAAAACCAAAAATGTAAGGTTGTCATGCGATTGTCAAATGGATATCAGTAGCGTGTGTCCTCCATTGGACCACCTCCGTGGCGTAATGGTTAGAGCGTCGGCCCGGAGTGCGGAAGGTCGCGGGTTCCATCCATACCAAAAGATGTTAAAGATTGTACTTGTTCCCCTGCTTGGCGCTCAGCATTAAAGGGGTAAAGTAAGGACTGGTCGGCTCGGAGTCGGTATACTGTGTCTGAGTGGGGTATTCATGTTCTATCTGCGGCATGATATACCGCCAAGTGAGCTAGCACTATACAAACTGGTGGAAATCCAGACTAGTACAAGCAGTACATGATATGCATGCAAGCCATGATGCGATTGAACAAATCTTGAAAGTGGCTTTAAACCCCAAATCAACCAACCAACCAAACCTCCATTGGATGCAATACACGCTGTGCATCGATGCCGCATGGAGTTAACCACATTCTGGAAGAAGGCTTGTGGCAATTGGTTCCATTCCGGCACAATGGCAATGTCATTGTATAGCAAATTGGCAATTAAGTCTAAAAAATGACAAATGTCTAAGTTTGTTTTTAGCCGCCCTTTCACAATTATATCGGCCCTACCGTCTTCATAATAAGAATATTATTCAGTTAACGGTTTTGAACAATTCAAAGATGTATTACAACTCCTGTACTCAACTGACAAGTGTTCGTTACTGCTTCTCCCGTGTTGAACTGCTGGTAGAATTCGCTGCCCGCCATCCGCTCGTGGAGTAGGGACAGTTCCGCCGGAAATGAGAAAATTCCGCACGAAAAGCATGCTCCTGGTTGCTCACCTCTCCCGCGAAAAGGCCGATTGGTCACCGACTGCACAGGTATCGGGGACCCAGATGCTGCCATCTCTGATTGCACGGGCCTCGCTGGGGTGGCTACCCTCCTTGGCCTGTT
This sequence comes from Lepetodrilus schrolli, assembly GCA_032361225.1. Classification (NCBI taxonomy): domain Eukaryota; kingdom Metazoa; phylum Mollusca; class Gastropoda; order Lepetellida; family Lepetodrilidae; genus Lepetodrilus; species Lepetodrilus schrolli. The sequence goes on from JAUTBT010001733.1 coordinate 6,465, forward strand.
TACTTGGTATTGGCTTTTCCCTTTACCTTTATCTTCCTTACTGCCATATTCTCAGTTCGCATAATTCTTTTGTCGTCTTCTGAATCCTCTGCAAGTTCGATCCTAGTATAAAGACGCACCGTTTCCCATCCTCCTTCCGATTAACATGCTATATTTATCAATTTATTCTGATTAGCAATGCTCCATGCTTTTCCATGGAAGCCGGCTCCGTGGCGTAATGGATAGAGCGTCGGCCCGGAGTGCAGAAGGTCGCGGGTTCGATCCCCGGTCGCATCATACCAAAAGATGTTAAAAGATAGTACTTGTTCCCCTGCTTGGGGCTCAGCATTAACGGGGTAAAGCCGGGACTGGTAGGCTTGGGAGTCAGTATACTGTGTCTGAGTGGGGTATTCATGTTCTATCTGCGTCATGATATACCTCCAAGTGATACTATACAAACTGGTGGAAATCCAGACTGGTGAAAAGCAGTACATACGCATGCAAGCCATGATGTGAGTGAAAGAAATTCTTGAAAGTGGCTTTAAACCCCAAATCACCCAACAACCAACCACGCTGTCTATGGAAATGTTCGAAATTACTTGTTTCAAAGAATCGATTGTTTCCTGATTGAAATTGTACTGAAAGTCCTCTGAACCATTTAAATTCGTTTTCTTCTGGAGATGTTTAGATTTAGCTAGCCTTCACAAATTCTTCCCGTAACGCACCGATTTGCTCATTTAACGACACCTGTCAATGTTTCTTATTGTAGTGCAGCTAATTCATGATGGCGCCTATTTTCGCGTCCGTGTATCAAATAAACCGTGCTGCTAACTTATGCGAGATAATGAGCACTAATAAAACTCCCCAGTAGCTATACCATTTAACAGCGCCACCTCACAGGGCAGGTAACCCATGTCATTGCATACAACTACTTAAGAGAAAACAATTTCCTACTAATCCATAACTTCAACAGAAGGAAATGAATGTTTTCTTGAAAGTACACCTAGACCTTCACCCATTCACAGTTGTGGGTAAAGGATTGGTAGCGAAATGGTAGAACCTTTGGACTTGGTAGAAGCCAAAGACGCGGGTTCAAATCCCGCCCCGGAAGCCCGGAATTAATGTTCGCGAAAGTTACCTTTCTGATGCGACATCGATAGGATGCGCTGTCTCTAGAGTGGCAATGCATATATCAGCCTTGGTCGTGTCAGTACCAGCCGGTGCTAGCAGGTTTACTGCAACATTCAGCGCTACGGATGTTTCGGGTTTCCTCCTGCCCTAAACTGACAAGCCGTGATGTAAGTGAACTAATCTTGAAATCGGATCTAAACCCCAATTTAAACATAATTAACGTGTACATATTATTTATGCAGAATTTTTGGCTATGTATCTCTTATTCAACTATGATATTATTATATAATTTTAACCATCAAATGATCATATAAAACATGAATTTACCTGTCTGGTATGGAGATAAGACTTAAAGTTGGTTTTGATTCCTTTTCCGTGTTTCATTCCGGTTTCAACTTCTATGAACAGAGATATCAATATCATCCGGATCTTCTTCATGAAAACATTAACAAACAAAAAGAGAGATAAGTGCTATTTTATATAACATGCATTGTCGTACGTGGCTGGATGTTGTTGACCGTCGTGCATTTCAGGCATACATTCTTCATCAGTTCCCTTGCAGTGTCAAATGTGTCCGACCCCCAGTTTTGATACGATTAGGAGAAACTCCAGAGTAATCAAGATCTTCAGATACCATATATATTCAGCAGATACTATCCTCGTTCTGTCAGTTCCAGCCGGTTCAGGTTTACTGCAACACTCAGCGTTATGGATTTTGTGGGTTTCGTCTGCCTTAAACTGACAGGCCGTGATATATGTGAAATAATCTTGAAAGCGGCTCTAAACCACAATTTTTTTTAATAAACTAATAATAACAAATTAATAACAAACAAACAAATACAAACAAAAAAGAAAAAGAAGCAGCATTCTGCTGATAATGAATAATTTTGCAAAATTTAATTAAATGGCGTAGTAACAATTAAGCTTATTTTAGTTGTGTATTTCCAATCATGCAGCAGTTTACCATAACATTGGCATCACAGCGGTGCTTCATGACAACATGTATTGATTGTATATGTTCTATATGTGAAACAGTTGAAAGAGATAGTTTGACGGATTTTAAGTAGGCATAATGGCCTGTGTTTCGAGGATAAAAACAATCCTGGGTATAAGAGAGCTTTGTGAAAAGACAACCAGAGCTGTACAATAGCTTTCAGACAAGCGATACAATCTAATAGCCCCTGTACTTACGGAATGCATCGCACACAAGCGAATCCATTCCCACAATCACCGAATCAGTCACGAACATAGATTTAGAGATCATTTTGCACTCTAAGCTTTAGCTTTTCTGCATTCGTTTAAGCAACTGTTGTGTCTGGCCGACAGGAACGTCTGCACGTTCAAAATTATCATCGTGGAAGTAATTATAATTGATGGCCTAAACATTAGCCACTTAAATTGTCTGGACATCTTAATTATCTGACGGGGGAGCGGCAACCAACGGTGCTGTCTATTACATTCAGTATTAGACATGACTGTACGCCCAGATATAATGCGATGAAATGCTGATCGCATTGAGATCAGGCACTTGCAATTGTAATCTACAGTTTAGCTAGGTACGTTTGTCTGGGAAGGAAATAAATCACTGTAATGCTGCGTGAGGCGGGTTGGACTTCGGAGCCAGAGCCGGAGGTTCCAGGTTCAAATCCCGCCTCGGAAGCAAGGCATCAATGTCCGCGAAAGTTACTTTTCTGATATTGATAGGATGCGCTGTCTGTAGAGTGGCAATGCAGTTATCGTCCTTGGTCTTGTCAGTACCAGCCAGTACTCGAAGGTGTACTGCACCGTTAGCAAAAGTTACCTTTCTGATATTACTAGGATGCGCTGTCTGTAGAATGTCAATGCAGTTATCATCGTTGGTCTTGTCAAAAACTGATATGTGAAAGAATCTTGAAAGCGGCTCTAAAACCCAATTCAAAAATAATAATTTCATAAAAACAGAAAAAAAGTAATGCTGTCTTCACACGAGGGATTTAAATCTTAAGGCCTTAAAACGAATAAACGGTTCACACGGACGTCACTTTAAACCGGTGTTTAACGAAGCATGTTTCTAATGCACGCCGCACACGAAGGGAATTGTGCTGTGCACTTGTCCACGCGTGGCAGAGTGGGCAGCAGGTTCCTCTCAGTTTGCGGACTACTATTTGCGAGAACTGGCCACGCGTGGCCGTGTGGCAATTATCCAGCATGCTAGATAATGTCTGCCACTCGTGGCCAAATCCACAGTTTGCGGGGTGTCTGAGAATTCGGCTGAGCACTTTAGCAATTGCACGTACAGGTTACATGATTTACAAATGGCTGGTCACTTTTCCATGGTTAAAGGAAGAATAACTCATGTTTTGAGTGATGTGAGCGATGTTTTTCATGTGATGTTACATTGAATTCTTTTCAAAAGTTCAATTTTCAAAATAAAGACAAAATCTTGAAAATATACATCTAGATCAGTGGCGGATCTAGGCCCATTTGCAGGGGTGGTGGAGGGCCTCAATATATATTTGTGAAGAAATATTCTTCATGTTACATCTAATAATAATGTACTAAGATGCATATTTCAAATCGGTATGAATATTGAATGTCAATAGCCTATGATCTTATTAGTCACTTACTGGTTCAGATGGAGGCACGGTCTCGGAAATCTATTAATATAAGCGTAATGAAATACGATTTCCTGGCATCTACAGAACTAATCTTAACATTTTTAGCAGCGGTTATCTAGTGGGGTGGAATGTTCCCGAAAATTTCGAAATAAAAGTATAACAAAGTATGATTTCCTGATATCCATAGGATTACAACACAATGTTATATATATATGGGTCATTTTCAAAAAATGTCTCTATTTCTCGTCCAGGCACTTCCTTTGTTAATATTGCAAAATTAGAAATGGTAATTATTTTCCTTGAGCAGTCTACATTAGCA
>JAUTBT010001734.1:0-10490 GCA_032361225.1 Lepetodrilus schrolli
GTACTGACAAGACCAAGGATGATAACTGCATTGCCACTCTACAGACAGCGCATCCTATCAATATCGCGTCACAAAGGGAACCTTTGCGAACATTGATGCCGGGCCCCCTGGGCGGGATTTGATCCTGGAACCGTTGGCTCCGAAGTCCAACTGTTTTACCACTGCGCTACCACCTGCCCCGACATGCATGTAACCTAGTGCTTATCTTCAAAATCACCAAGACTACATCACATATGTATCTGTAATTGAGACACAGACACCGACACGTTGTTTTAAAATTTGGGTTTAGAGCCGCTTTCAAGAATCTTGGGCAGGAGGAAACCCACAACATCCGTAGAGCTGAATGTTGCAGTAAACATGTGAGCTTCGGCGAATACTGACAAGACCATGGATAACCTGGAACCTTTGGCTCCGAAGTCCAACATTCTACCAGTGTGCTACCACCTACCCTCAGCGATGCGTGTTTACATCTTTATGAAAAGGAATTCTATAGTAGTATTCATGCGGAATTAATCAGAACCCCTATGTTGCATGGCATGTCCAGTTGCCTCCAGGAGGAATAAGGTTAACTGTAGCCTTGCTGGATGAAAGACCATCACCAGTTTATAGAGTATTTCCAGTTTCATAGGACGTTCCCAGTTAGTAGGGAGTTCCCAGTTTCACAGGACGTTCCCAGTTAATAGGGAGTTCCCAGTTTCACAGGACGTTCCCAGTTAATAGGGAGTTCCCAGTTTCATAGGACGTTCCCAGTTAATAGGGAGTTCCCAGTTTCACAGGACGTTCCCAGTTAATAGGGAGTTCCCAGTTTCACAGGACGTTCCCAGTTTTTAGGGTGTTCACAGTTCCATAGGATGTTTCCAGTTTATAGAGTGTTTCCAGTTTCTTAGGACATTCCCAGTTTATAAGACATTCTCAGTTTCATAGGACATTTCCAGTTAATAGGGTGTTAAAGAGGATAAAATCCAGAATGATAGGGTATTTTATTGGCATCCATGTCAATATCTAATTATCAGTTAACATCTGTGTTGTATACATGAATCATTGTCATGTTTTTGTTTTATCAGAAGTCTGTTTTCATTGGAAGGAGCATCTGTCACCAATGCTGCTTGACAAAAGATGAAGATTTCAAGAAACTTGAACTGGCATTAATCTCAACCTGTTGGGAAGATTCTTACGGATAATTTTACATGTATACATACATAGAGAATACTAAATGAGCTTCTGTATGATACCATTTACAGTATAACACTCAATACTAATTATTCCCATACAAGCATTAAAATGGGACATGTAGTAATTTGCATATCCAATTACTAGTTAATATATTTCTAGATTAAAGTTTAACTAGGCAATGAGAAGAATGATGATGTTACACAACATTTGAAATATATATTATACAGGTAGTCAAGTTAAAAATAAATATATATTATACAGGTAGTCAAGTTTAAAATAAATATATATTATACAGGTAGTCAAGTTTAAAATAAATATATGTTATACAGGTAGTCAAGTTTAAAATAAATATATATTATACAAGTAGTCAAGTTTAAAATAAATGCTTGTAAAAGATTTGTTAAATTGTTGCATTGTTTAGCATGTTAAGATGTTAAGTACAGTAAACATGGTATTTAACATATAAACATGATTAAAAGAAGTTTTAATATTACTTGACAGTTGTCATTTGGCCATTGAATGAAACGCCTTGATGTAGAAATATGAACATTTATATACTCCTTGAAATTAAGAAAACATCATTCTTATGCATCTCTAGCTGATCCCCGGGCAAAAGAAGCTACTGGCCCTTAATTAGGTTTGTTGAGTTTATGTGTGAATATTGTATTATTCTACCTTCATAATATTACTTTTTGAACCTGCATGTTATGGCATTGAGTGTGCCAAACCAAAAGCAAATACATGATGTTCTATAAATGGATGTTATCACTACATTGACATTAGCTATGCCTAAAGTGTTATGATTCTAAAAATATCAAATGTAAATAGGAATGTTTATTTATGGTACAATTTTAACAAGAACATGATGAACGAAGTATTTGATCAAAATGCGGTGCTTAATTAATTTCCATGAGTGTATTTTCAAATCAACTTTTCTTGATTATTGGAATCCATGGACACTCCAAGGTTGCACACGTCCTAGTATTAATATCCCTACTAGCGTGTTTGACGAAACTCACTTAGTCATTATACAAAATAGCCCTTGAATGCATTGAATTCCTTCAGGTAGAAAGAAACCCACAGCAATTATCACATACATATTCTGTTTCTGATCAGTTAAAGAAAAATGTCAATAGAGGCAGCTAAATATTGTGATAAACATGATACTCTCCCAACTCTTGGATAGCATGGCTGGAACTCCAAGATTGAGTATCATGTGATTACTTCATTCATTCCTATCCACTAATTTGATTTTCACAGTATTTTGGCATTTCTTATGAAAGCCAGCATCTAAAATAGCAGAACTCTTCAAATTGTCACAGAGTGTGGTGGATATCATATTATAAGGTTTTCATTTTTATGCTAAAAGTTGCTGGGTTACAACATAACCAATCTCAAAACACAGCAGCATTCAAGCATGAATGAATAGAAATAAAATGGAAACTGGGAAAAGGACTAAAACATATCAGAATTATTATTAATATTGAAATACAAATGGATCTGTAATGATAAGCAGCACTGCTTGTAGAAATTCTAAATTGGTTTCGAAGAGTTCTGCAAGATGTATGTTTCAGTGGAGATAATTTGTTGACTGATCACAGCATGAAAGCTTCTGAGAAACCCTACAAAAAAAACACAATGTATGTTTCCTAACTCCTTGATTGGCCAGCCATACAATATGGTCATTACAAAATCTGGTTATTTCGCATACAGAAATGTGGAATCAATGACCTTGAACTGGTGGAGGATTATGTCATGTTTACTAGGCTGCAGACTCTGCACTGATCATGTAGATATAGGCTGATGTAATACAAAATGCCACTACTGGTCTCAGCAAGAGGGGTTACCCCTTTGGCCAAGTTGGTTAAGCGTTGGACTCGCAATCCAGAAACTCGGGTTCGAATCCCAGGATTGGCAGGTCCTGTGACAAATGGCATCCGTTCAACGAGCTAACACGACCAGATGACGGATACAGCTTCTGATAGAGATTGATGTTTCCCCAGAACAAGCTGAAGATTGTGAAGATGAGGATTAGGATGGAGTGTTCTGCTATTCCATAAATCCGCTGAATAAAGCCTAACTCACTCACTCAATCAACAACTTATTAATTGTTCAGAGATAGTGAAATTGGATTCATCTCTTTTTTTTGTGTGCACAAATATAAAAAACTTATAATAATGTAAAAATTGCAATATTTTATTTTTAAACAGAAAAAGAAAATATATATTTCTTTTTAATTAAAATATTTATTAACAATAGCACAGCTGTATGTGTATAGATCTACTAGTATAAAGTATGGGTATGATTGCCGAAAGTTCAAAGATATTTAAAACATTAATTAATTATCTCTTCCACCATCATTAAACCTCTTAATACAAATGTGTAATATTTAGTACCAGGGTGGTGAGGAATGGAAGGCAACAACGAGAAAACCTCCCAATAAGCTCCTCAGGGAATGGTCAGTTCAGTTTGTCAGTTGTCAGTTGTCAGTTGTCAGTTGACAGTCTGTCATCCAGTGGTCATTTGTAGTATCCTATCCAGTTCCTCTCACTGGGAGATCCAGCAGTTCATCCAGCATCACCAGTAGCTTTCCCAAGTGGCTATCCCAGATGTTCTTCCCAGGGCAAAGGTTGAAACTCAAATTGGCAGTGACTGAATTATCCATTTAAAAAAAACCAGGATCAATTCTAGAATGCGCCCCTGGGATGATACCCAGCATATGACCTTGAGGCAACGCCCAGGAAGGAAGGCTGGTTGATGGAGGAGCAACCATTCATTCAGTGCCAGAAAGCTTCAACTTCACTGTCGGTTATTTTGGCAACTTGCATCTGAATTTCAATATCGTTCTAGATTTCATTTTAATGTTTACCATTCGTGAACCTAGTTAGAAAAGAGCTCCAGATGACAAAATGTAATTAGTCCTAATTCCATAGATTCCTGCTTTATTTAACCATATTAATTAATAAAAATATAAATTAACTAATACAAATATAAATAGACTAACACTGAACTAGTGGCATCAAGCCCTGTGACTTCTATACAGATGACATAATTGTTGGTCACATGTCTTCAATTGCAAATGGATGGAGATTTCTAATTAGTTAATTACAGAAATGTGCTTGGACGATATATATATATATTTCCAGTCGTAGCAGATTCGCTTCCCCTCATTGGCGGCCATTACTAGAAGGATGAAGCAGGACTTTGATGGTCCATTTCTTCATAAATAGCATGTTGCAGATCTACAAGGATGGCTGATGGGCCAGAATCGGGCGATCAAGAAATAAACGAGGATTTCATAGCTCTTTCCACTTGGTCTTGTTTGCTCACCTCTCGCAGTAATCTCTATCCAAGAACGATTAATCGCCATCTGCAATCCTGCATGGACCTGGGGTTAGGAGGCAATGGAGGGTCTACTGTGGATGGGGGAAGAGAGATTAATATTGTCGATTTTACCTGTTAACTATTGAAAAGTTCCACTAGAATGATACAGATCGACAGATCATGTATGATTGAGCATTCCCTTATCCTATTGCAAAACACACATCACTGATATGGATCACTGTCACATGGAGGCTACTGGCTGGACAACTGTGTAAGGATGCTTCAATTGTTGGATATAATCCTACTGAATATAGATGAATGCTCGCCAATAGACAGAGCATCGTCTATTGTGCACATCATGATATCTATCAACATGATCAATATGAAAAATAAACATTGTCTATTGATTGGGGCGGCAAATCCTAATACGGTCAAACTATGTTACTATGGTAATAACCGATTAGGGAATCATGTTATGCAATTAAGCAGTTGTAAGGTAAATATTGTTGTTGATGTTATGTAATTCCTAACTGCTCATAGTTGTACAATTAATGTTTAGCCCAAACCTATTTGGATTAGTCAAAATTATTGATAATGCTAGGGCATCTCTGATTGTACTACTACTACTACTACTAGTACTACTACTACTACTACTAATAATAATAATAATAATATTATTATTCCTAGAAACAAAGACTAATATCTAGAACAGTCAGACCTATTTTGAAAATGCCATCAAGATAACATTTTGCCTTTCCAGACAGTTAAATTTAACAGATCAACAATGTAAACTTAGACAAACCAATCAGTATTGCTTTTAAGCAAAGTTTTGAGAGAAAAAAAATCGATTCATCCCTCAGGCCAAAATTGGAATCCATTCCTGTATTTCTTTCAAGGAGTCCTGAAATTAGACTTTACGATTAGTTGAGGAGAACGGTTCAATGAAACGCTTAATTAAACTGGTCTGGCCTAAAACTCTATAGTGATGGTGTATTCTCCGCAGGACTTCGTGATGTTACGATGTAAAACACTGATAAGAAAGCACAACCTGATCAGCAAGTCAATATCTCTGTCTAGTGGAGTTAGGAGCCAGAGGAAATCTGTCGATTGTAATGTGTAACTATCTTACTATCATACCATGTCGGGACTGAACGTGTCTGGAATCAAACCTCAGTCACGTCTCATTGTACTTTGTAGCACCAGGTTTGGCTAATTCCTGAACATATTGAGTCCAATTTGACCATTTGTGTGAAATGAGAATATTGTGAACTGTATCCTGCATTATACAACAAAATAATGTTCTTATAAATTAATTGGAATGTCTACAAAATACGAAAATGTAAATTAATGCCCTCATATTCTTAAGTTTCAATTATTTTTAACACAAGACTTCTAAACCTTTCCCTTTCTGGGAATACAATAGCTTGTCCATATGGCATCCAGGTATGCCCCCAGGAGGGAAAAGGTTAAAAATGGATAATACTCATGCTTTTATTAGCATTAACATTTTATTAACAAGCCTTTGGGTTTTTTTTTTTTTCATGCAGAAGACAACTAGATATGAAACTTTAGAATGTCTATTTAGCTGTGAATTTTCCAGAGGGTTTTCCCATCTTCCAATAGGGGATCTATGGTAGTCACTAGAACGTAGAATGCTATAGAACAATAGTGTACACACAGGTATATCAAAATCAGCATGAAAATACACTGACTACTAAATAATAGAACTGAAGTATATCATATAGACCTACTTCCACAAGAATCGTTTTTGTAAAATGTTGTGAAAATGTTATAACCTTTCACACTATTTTACTACTCATAAGTGTGAAATGACATTAGAAACCTGAGAATAGGCAATGCCACCTCATGTTCCTATTGCATTTAAAAGGCAATTCATCATCGACTCATATTTATAGCTTTATTAAATATGCAGCATTCAAATTAAAAAACCTGAAGTATTCTCATGGCAAATATCACAATCTTCTCAGGATGAAAATCATTTACATCTTAAAACATCTACAACTTTGACAGCTCCAAAACCTGTCATGCAATTAGATATGCATATACTTTCCATTCTTTAAGAATAGAGGGAGCATTCTTTCTCATGAAATATACATCACCTCCTTAATTACCCATCATGGAGATTGACAAGTCAATAGACCAAGAGTCAGGGAAACCATACACAGACCAGATTCAGGACATTCTGGTTTACTGTAAGCATGGTGGATATGAACCATTGGCTGAAGTCAAAACAAAGCATCATAGGAAGCTGACACAAAGGATTGGCTGAAGATGACACAATGCCCGGGAGACCATCACCTCTTTATGAAATCATCCATGTCAGTATTTTAATTGTATTTATTTTAAATTGGGGTTTAGAACCGCTTTCAAGATTCTTTTACGTATATCACGGAATGTTGCAGTAAACCTGTTAGCACCGGATGGTACTGACAGACCAAAGATGATCTGAATTGCCACTCTACAGACATCGCATCCCATCAATATTCTGTCAGAAAGGTAACTTTCACGAACATTGATGCCAGGCTACTGGAGCAGTATTTGAACAGGGAACCATTGGCTCAAAGTCCAACGTTGTACCATTGTGCTACCATCTGCCCCGCATCAAGTATTAAGTATACATACATGTCAGCTGATTAAACAACATATAACAATAATGTGACATTAAAAAGATAATATTTCCCAGGATACAGCTCAAGTCTTGTGGTCTTTGTATAGATTAGAGCACTGGCAATGTTTGCTTAAAATAAATACAGTTAAGTATAATTGTCAAAAAATAAAAGCTGAATACATATATAATGTCATTAAGATGTTAAGATAGATTAACAATGCTGTATTTCATGGGATATTAGATAAAGCTAGTTAGTTTTGTCCATAACAAATGTTATGTCAAGATCACTAAAGTATAATATTAAAGAAAACTCAAGTTTTGGAGCCATAATGAACTTCAATTAACCCTCTCCCTGCCGGATTAGACACAAGCACTGCTCTTTAGGAAATCTCTGGTTGCCTCCATCATGGAGAGGGTTAAACAAAATAGGCATGACACTGGCATTAAAACAATGACCATTACATGACAGTGATGCTGAATGTAACTATAACTAACAATTAGCATGACATAGTCAAGCAATGACCATGACAATGGCCATGACAATGACCATGACAATGACCATGACAATGGCCATGACAATGGCCATGACCACAATGACCATTACTGGTCAGGAAACTTCCAAGCATGTCCATAAAGTGTGACCAGAGCAGAGATTGTACACAGGCTTCACTGAACATGTTAACAATATGGCTGAAGATGGCAATAAATGAACGACATGGACTTCATTCTGATTAATCTGGCAGCAAGAAGGTTAATGCTCGCCTACAATTTCATTCTTGGACTGACACAGTTCCTGGCTCTATGCATACATACTTGGCCATAGTGAACAAATCTTTCATACCAGTCCATTAAATGTTTCGGCTATTCCAGCAACTTCTGTTCTTGAAAATATGAAAACCAACAAACCCTGGCAATGGCTACAAGGCAAGAGGCTGTGTGCTCTGATTGGAATATGTTAGTCCTTTGGGCCAAGTGGGCTAAAGTACCTTGAACATAAGTGTTTTACAATTGAATGTAGTCGATCAATAACCTGAAGTTTTCCATTTAGCTGAATGTACCATGGTCACTGCATTGTCCACATACTAGAGTGCCTGCAGGCTGACCAGTCATAATAGTCTGGACCCAATGCATGCCATCTGAACGCACAACTAATGATTCCTCCCCCACATACTCCTAAACCATCCACACCTCTCTATACCCTCTACACCTCCTACACTAACTAGCCTCCCACCACAACCAGAACCAAATAAAAACAAACACCATGTCATCACCATCAACAATCACCATCACCACGATCACTATGCCTACACACAACCACCTACCACCACCCAAAACCCACCCACCATCTCCCCCACCATAAACCCCGACTGACCCCTCCACCCACACTAGCTTAAACTCCCTGCCACTCCCAGTGCCTGGGGAGAGGAGGGAATCCTGGAACATCAAAGAGAACATTACTGGCTGTCTATTAATTACTGATAGGTAACTTCCCACCATGTGAAACATTCATCTACGTAGGTGCCAAGGGTATTATTGTCAGGTTTTCCTGAAAGAAGCATTAGGTGCAAATCAATTCAGCAGATTAACTCCGTACCTGAAATAACCAAGTTTCCATGTTCAACGGGGACAATTGACCACATGTCTAAAAGTACGATACGTGTCTATAGACGGGCCATTGATCGTGGCAACGAAAAATGTGTTGAGAGATCTAAACTATCACATCAAATTGGTTCTGAAAACAATTTGATGGTGCCTCAGTAAACCAGCTAAACTTTTCTTCTGGGCATAATAACTGAATACAAAGTCAAAGGCACCTTCTTCTACTGCAATAACCACTCAGCACTATTTCAATAACCTATGTAAAAACCTACTTCCACCACTGCTATAATCACTAATCAGCGCTATTTCAATAACCTACTTCAATAACCTACTTAAATAACCTACTTCAATAACCTATGTATACCACTGCAAGGTCTAGTTCTTATCATTTCAATAACAACACACTACATTAATGCAATAACCACACACTGCCATTGCAATAACCACACACTACCATTGCATTGCAGTGCTTCTAAGGTTTGTAACAAATGTGCAATGTTTTTTTGCAATTAAATGGTTAATCATCCAGGGTGCAAATAGTTGTAGCAATTCCAGCCATCCAATGGTTATTTCTATCCTTAATTTACCAAATTTTACCACATGGGCAGTCATCAGACATTTAACCATGAAAGAAGTTAATATCCATTAAGCACATTTAGTAATTTAATATTAAACCTAATACTGCCCTTGGCAAGCACAATGAAACATAGCACCATGTTATTTGCACAAAAATCTCTGATCATTGCCAGTCAGGTTTAAGCTAAATAACTTCCATGAAATGTCAAATATGGAGTGAAATTGGAAGAGAATCAAGAACTGAATGAACAGGTCAATATTATGATAAAACATTAAATTGTCAAGTCTGGCATGTTTTCATTTCCCCGGTGACTTGCCATGTGGAATGACGACAAGAACAATTTGACATTTTCTTGCCGAACATCTCTCAGGAGGGAACACCTCTCTGAAGGGAATATCTCTAAACCATTCTGTGCTTAATTTTTATGGAAACATCTTGATGATCAGTCAGGAATAGGATAGGCTAAAGGTAGAGTGTGGGACAATAAAAAAAAGTTTCGAGTCCAGGTTCCCGGACATCATTTAAAATAACTGTTTCACAAGCAGGGAAGACTAAGATGCAATATCTGTATATGTCTTGTGTGTCTTTCTGTATCAAATATTTCTTATGGGTTGTACTATAACTATAAACAGATTGATAACTGAAAACCTTGTGGGGAAAAAACATCAGCTTTAGGTATAACAAAACACCAATTATGCATAGAAAAATCATACCTTATATACAAAGAGAATCTTAAATTGCTGCTGTATTCAACTCATAGCTGTATTGCATCACAACAGTTCTAGCTGTACATAAAACAAACTTTCAACAACAGTTCTACCTGTACATAAAACGAACTTTCAAACAGTCCATAAAACAAAACTTGCAGTGTCAAAACACATATATTATACAACAAACTCATGCCATATCAATTCCGACAAAAGTACAATCTCCAGGATATGCTTCATTCCATCACTACTCCTGACACTACTTGTGTTCATTTTATTCCCTTCTTTCAAACAAGTTGTGGTGGCACATGGTCCCGTGGCACACGGCTGACCGCTCAGGTTAAAGTGAAGCACGTTTGAGCTCGGCTGGTTCGTGGATGGGTGACTGAGAACCTGATCGTATTTAGGATTCGTTCCTGCCCCACACTGAATCACAGGCTGAAAAACTTGTGGTGTCACCTTGGGCAAGTGGCTTAGTTCG
>JAUTBT010001735.1:0-10489 GCA_032361225.1 Lepetodrilus schrolli
CCATGTCCGTGACGAGACGCTGATAGGCGTCCATCATAGAGTACCGCCCTGGGTAAGCCTCGCACAGGATCTTCTTATATGCTAAGAAGGCAGAGTGGAATTCGCCCAGGGTTAACGTTTTGTTCAGCCGGTTGTCGTCCCTGATGGCAAACGTCTGCCCATCACACTCCGATGTTCTGAAGTCCTGAGAATTCGGGATGAGCAGCTCGGCCAAATTTATCAGCTTACCTTCCACTATCTGCCTTCACAGCGCTGGAGAAACTGTGTCCGGAATCATCGGCAACGAGTCCGGGGGCCTGGCCATTTGTGTCGATACATCAGCATTCGCTGCTGTTTGGGACAACCGAACGACATCTGTCAATTGCTGCATTTCCCTGTGAAGCGCCGCCATTGTTGTGGCGGAAGCGGAAATTGACGACTGCCGATGTTCACCGGGAATAGCCGAAGATGTCCGAGTGGTAGATGGCGTCCCGTTGTTATCAGTTCGATCGATCAGGGAAGCCCCGTCTAGCGTATTGTACAGCGCATTAGCGCTGGAAAACATCTCACTACTGACCGGAATTGAACTAGTATATTGTTCCCGTTCCGATCGAACCACTGAACCACGGGCATCTGTCACAGGCCGGGTAAACGACGTTAGCCTGATACAGCATCACGAGTGTCTTTCTGGCGACATTTCCAGCTATTGCAATATTCATGTCACTAAGTTTCCTCTTCAAAGTAGTAACGTCCCAATTGTTGACATTGTCGGGATCCAGATGAGAATGAGAACGAGAACGAGTACCAGAGTGTGCGAGATCACTGTTTGCTCTAGTGCGCGGTCGACTATGTCGCGTCGCCATAACGAAACACTGTCTCCAACTGTCTCGACCGATCAGCTGATATCGTTCAAACAGGTAATTGACACACTTATAGTCCCGTAATAAAACACACTTGCTGAGAAGTTCAGTTAATTGTCAGCACTTTCCAATAAACGCATCAAATGCTTAGGAAAAAAAGGAAATCGAATTAAACTTTATACCCAGAACGTAGAAGAAAGACTGTTCTCACTGCTAGCTGTCTGAAGAATGTCTAACTAAAGACAATGGTCAAGATACTGCTATTGTGACGTAGTTCCCCCAGGGTCCGCTTTGGCTGACCTGTGTGTGCTATATGCAAATTTATTACTGGTAGTGCCCCAGGATTTGTGACATATATTTAGAATTGTTGTCAGGCAGAGGGTAGCATGCCTGGGGGTAGACAAGTCAAAGTGCATGCATAGAAGGAGAAAGTCCTAGAACAGGTTACTAATATTTAGGTAGACAATATGCATGCATACATGTATGTGGAGAACAAACGTAAATGAAAAAACATGAATTCACAATCATGTCTTTTGATTGTTGCATAAACCAAATATACATATTTCATTATATGGATACCTTTTAAGTTAAGAATACCTTACAGTTACGCCGTTTCGTACAGGAGTGACTGTATGGGTATGTCTCACCTGAAATGTTCAACTGCATCCGCTTGTGGTACGTGGTGAAGTTGGTTTGGAGATTGCACTCGTATTTCCTGGCGTCGCTGCACTCAGTGACGTTAAATTTCAGACCCACGGACCCCTTTCTAATCACCAGCGTGGATCTGTTTTGTAGACGTCTGCCCTCGTTAGAGTAGAACGTCGTCCCATTGATGGGAAAGAACACCGCTATCTCGGTTGTGTTTGTCTCGATGTAGAGATAGTCCAAGGACTCCCCATAGTCGAGGCAATAGCTGCAAGTGATCTCTACGTCGTTGCTGCCCTCGAAGGAAGATATATTATCGGTGTTGATAGATGTACCATAGGTTTGCTGGAACCCTGTGGAGGGAACAATTTATCTAGGACGTTGGAGCAGTATCAAGAACATGTAGTCTACAGGGGGATCCACAGCAAAATAGTTAGATGTCCTGTTCTAGGATCCTAACAGGAACCTGGCAGAGTCACCTTTCACCTCTGGTGTCTTGGTGTATTTTTGCGCATCCAGGATAGCCTAGCTGTCCTGGCCCGGACATCAAACAGGACACGTAACACGTTTTCCTGTGATCATTCTCTGCTCGTCAATATTTTTGTCACCAAACAACTGTTTTTACAGGATACCATATCAATTTCTCTATAGGCAGATTGGCACCATCAAACATATAGCTTCTGGTGCCCATGCTGTGTAGGCTTATAATAAAGTTAGATGTTCTTCAGCAATTCACAGCGAATTCAGGTAAACACGACTTTCACATCAAGGAAGAGTCACGAATGGTTAATCATATTTGTGATTACTAAGTTAATTAATTGGTTAATATAATTATAAATTTTTACAAAGGCATCTGATGCAGCAATGGAAAAGGTGAATATCTCAGGAATCTTACCAGCAATGAGGACTACAAGCGAGAGCAATGTAGGAGCCATCATGTCAAGACTGAAGAAGTCGGCGTAGAACCTTCTGCAACCAGCGCCCTCTGTCAGATCAGTGAGATACTAGCAAGGGATTAATTTCAATCCGTGTTTTGCATACTTAAGTAGGAGTGAGGATATACATGTATATCTTACTATGCTACATTATTCTGGGGTCGATGTGTGCTTGTATTGACGTCGTTGAATGTTAACATTATGAAAAGGCCTTACATGGCAATCGTCAATCAACCGGCAAGCATTAATTCGTAAATCCTTAGTTTCATATGTTGCTTTTTCAAAAATCATATATCCCGTTGCTGTATGTCTTTTATTGGTACAGATAATTATAACTATACACGATGATGTATCTGATTAAATATAATTAATAACAGATTTCGTTTCCTCCTTAAACATTTTGACATTCTTTTGAAAGCGAGTGTCCAAATATCTGAGCGTCAGTTTCATATCTGATTTTAATAAGATTTTACCTGGTATCTGATTTGAATGTATATTATTCTTGCACTAAAACCATAGTTAATGTTCTATATGGCAATTAATAGTTGTTGATGGTTGACAGTGGTACGTTATAAGGATAATCTGCTTGATATGTTTGTTATCCATTTATATTGCATTTAGGCCTATTTGTCGGAATAATAGCTCTATAGAGCTAACGATGTATTTGTTATCCACCGTAAACTAAAGATGTCCTTCTTCTTCTTCATTTTCGTCTTTTTCTTCTTCTTCTTCTGTATTAAATGATAGAAGTAGAAGGATTCATGGTTGAATAAATGGACACGTAGAAGATGCGCGAAGTAGGTACCGTTGCATGTAGATGTGTGGACACGTTGCATTAGAAGGCCCACGTGTATATAAGCACAGTATCACGACAACAGCTCCTGATCAGATACCTTCTAGCCAGAGTATGTCCGTGCATGATCCAACCGTTACAATAGTAGAGAAATGGGTGGTTACGCTAGTATATAAATTAACCCGCCCACGACCTACAGTCGTCAAATACTAATATACTGTGGCCGCTACACAATGGGAATTCGATGCAGTGGTGGGATGAATAATTATTCTCAATTATTGTGAGTTGGTCGCGGTATTTCAAATAGGACATTGTAATACATGTAAGTCGTAGAGGTATAAGAGGCGAGGCGAGACGTACATGTATGTAACTACTGGCTAGGGGGATGTAGACGTATGGGCTGTTTTAAAAATAGTATTATACGTATGTTAATGTATTTATTTATTCATTAGATTATTTATTTATTTTATCATTTCATTCTTTCATTCTCATTTATTTATTTATTTATTTATTTGTTTGTTTGTTTGTTTATGCATTTGATTTATCTTTCAACGGTAGTTTCCTGCGTCAGAATTAATATTATTTAAAATGAAGAACTGTCCTAATTAAGTTGCATGTACTGTAATTAAAACCTCTTCCTATGCTTGATTCGATCTAGTTATAGGGCGGGGGAGCATTTATTTAAAGTAGTATAGTCCGGCAGAAATACGCTGTTTTGGTGGTGAACCCGGTTTGGGAGTCTAAAGTTTTTTTTATTGCTGATTTTGGTAGAGGGCAGCTTCTTGATCACAAAAACTGAATGATGCCACTCTGGAATCCTGGGGCAACTTTTTTTTAATTCACTTTTGAAGTTTGGGTATATGACGCTAAATAAACATCAATTTCACCAATTATAGTGGATAGATAATAATAATACATTTTGAAATATATTTATATTTGGGGGATTTGGAGATTATTTAAAAAATATATAAGTTATAAATAGAAAATAAAACTGTTAAAAAATTAGAGTGAACCCCCTAGATGATAGAATTGGATGATGCCACGTTGACATCCTTGGGACTGTGTTTTTTTTATATTCACTGTTGAAGTTCGGGAAACGCAAAAGTGGCGTCCATTTTCACCAATAATGGGGTACAAATAATCAAATAATTAATTGTACGTATTTATATTTGGAGGAGGTATGGATCATTTAAGAAAAACAAGACAATTATGAGGAAATGCAATGTAAAAGAATCAAGACTGAATTATGAATATATTTTATACATCATATATCGTCATTTAAGAGATTAAATAATGCGTAAACTATGCTAAATAGCATTTATTAATGTAATAAAAGTTTCTACTACATGAAATTAGTACTACATGAACATTATATTCTACAGCGTGTATTTAACCTGTTAACACTAATATTATGTTAATATATATGACATTAACATATGTTATAGAACATATTTAGACATATTTTGTCTAAATTGATATTTTGTGATTTACCCCCACCGCGACAAATCAAGATATGAACACGATATTTGGTGTCAACAGATAGCCTACACTCTATGGAATATAACAGAGAGCTATATACAACCTTTTCATTATACAATTATGTGTTATGGAACATATTTAATGCATATTCTGTCAAAATTGGTATTTTGAGATGTACCTCCAACATGTACAAACTAGTATACCTCCGCGACAAATCAAGATATGAAGACGATATTGGTGTTCGCAGATAGCCTATACTCTGTAGAATATAACACAGAACAATATAGAATATTTTCTTCGTTCAACTATATGTTATAGAACATAAGTATAGTTTGTCCAAATTGGAATTTTGAGATGTACCTCCACCATGTTCTGTCTAGTATACCTCAGTGAATGATCAAAATATTAACACGATATTCGTGTTAACAGGTAAGTAACTTACATTGTGAAGAACATAATAAACAACTATTTGAAGCTTTTCAATACACAATTCTATGTTTTAGAACATATTCTACGCATATTTTGACGATATGAACACGATATTAGTGTTATAACAAATAGATTGTTATTATAGAATAAAATCCTTTATACGCCTTTGTAATATAACATTATTATCAGCACCATGGACATTAAAGAATTAACTTAAAATTCAAAAGCTATAACCTATGTAACCTCAAATTTGGCCCTACCGAAATTGTAATAAAATACTTTCGCTAATATATCTGCCACTTTGGCAGCCATCTTGATTCTTTTACACTTTTGCTCCTAATGATAATTTTGTATTTCCTAAGTCATCCTCCAAATATAAATAATTAAAATTAATTATTGTTATTATTTGTACCATATTATTTGTGAAAATGAAAGCGAATTTAGCGTCTATCCGAACTTCAATAATGAATAATAACAGTTTCCCAAAGATGTCAATGCAGCATCACCCAGTTTTGTGATCTAGACGTTCATTCTATCAAAACCATTAATTAAAATTATATTACAGCCGACCTCAAGTCTGGGAATACCCAAACTTCAAAAACGTGAATTTTTCATCAAAATATTAGACTCCAAAACCGAGTTCACCACTAGTTTGGCCATCAACTGAATTTTTGCTAGTATGATTTTACGAGAGCGTTTTACAGTATTTGCAAATCAAATAAGGGGAAGTAAATCTTACCGTTCCAGACAGTTCAGAGGTTGTATCTATGGATACCGACAGGTTGTTGTCGTGTTCTATATTTACATGTACGCCATGTTGGCTCTCACCGGCTATAATATCGGTAATTTTCTAATGATTAGCTGACAAAACACAACAGTATCACATAAAAGATACTTGGATAACGGTAGGTGATTACTTTAGTTCGTGTTTCTAGATTCGAGCCGATAAGATAAACCAATATTCTTGACAGATTTGGATCAAAGATTTGTTGACAAATTGCCAATGTGAATCTGGCAAATAATTTTGTGATAATTTGTCATTGCAACGTTGTGGAAATCAGACATTATTCAAATATGACATGGTATTAATACACAATAGGAAGTGAACGAATATATGTTACCATAAATAATTATGCCTGACGTAAGTACTTAAGCCTATATCCATCATTGAACAGATGATGACTAATGGATATCATTATCCGATTATAGTTTACATTTGTTATCATGAACTTGAACTGAAGTTTAAGCAATAATGATATCTATCAGATCTAGCTGTCTATTTTAGCAATATCTTTTAATGTTAATGCTGTATCACATTGACGCCATCTGTCAAATTATATCATTATCACGTAACTTCTCTATTTCAAGTGAAACCCTAATGTTCAATGTTTGATAGATTGTAACTTAGAATATTTACTCTGTGGACTCTACAGGACCCCGTTCCACAGAATAATCGTAGTGCTACGAGAATTCGTAATTCCTGTACGTTAGCATGGAGTTGCTAAGTGGTTACGACTCTCATAGCGCTACGATTGTTCTGTGGAACAGGCCCCAGGATATCAGTTAGGACATTCAGTAATTTCACATTCCATTCCTGGCTACGAGTGATATGCTTCTGCCCGCGAAGATGCATGCACATATAGAGGCATGCGACTTTCCACGGCTGTTATCTCAGGAAATAGTTCATGGAATGAAAAACAAAAGAATGCTACCATTACTTATACTACCTATCAAAAATATAAAATTCGGAATCATTGCATACTGTAATTAAAAATAAAACTCTGTCTATAAGCTATTACCAAAAACGTTAAATGTATGCCAGAGCTTGACTAGGGCTTAACCAGCCTCACCGCTAATTAACCCTCTCCCTGCTGGATTAGGAACAGGCACTGCTCTTTGGGGCATCTCCAGTTGCCTTCGGCATGGAGAGGGTTAAATGGCCCAGGCTAGCCACTGATGCCCTGACCAGCTCCTTGTGACCTCACATGGTAAGAAATGTGAAATTACTGAATACGGCCTAGCTATAGATTTCTCCTTTATCATGCGGCAGCCATTGATAGACGATAACGAGGCTCAGTGTACATAGAATAAGAATTTAGAATGACCTCCCTTTAATTTATATGTAATTTCAATGTACATTCAGTGCTTTGCGGTAGGCTTACGGCTGTCTGTTCAATCTAAATATATCAGATCCACGAGTAATACAGTGGAATAACATTTAGCCTGAACAAAGCCCCGTCTTTACATATGGGTGACAAGTCAAATAAACTAGATATTGTATTCTAAATGTGGTCCTGATAGGGGGTCATCTGAGTAGCTATTGGGAAATGTTTACATTAGCAACGGTCGGAAAGTAATCTGAATTAGACACACATACATTTTCAGAAGATTTTGAAAAACACCAGAACTAAAGAATATTTATAAACCTAGATGGAAACATAGTTTTACTTTGTGGTTTAGCATTTGATTTTATGCTAAATACTAGTGATGAAGAAGACAATCACGTATTGTGGTCTGATAATTAAACGACTATCCACAGGACTTTGAATAATTATAATAAAATTATAATACTGGTGTATATACTGGTGTGTACTGGTGTGTGTGTGTGTGTGTGTGTGTGTGTGTGTGTGTGTGTGTGTGTGTGTGTATATATATATATATACAAAAAAATTTACGTTCATCGAGGTTTGAACTGAAAAGAACAATGTTCAAACTGTATGAATCCACAAAATATTGTTCCCCGCCTGATATCAATATATATTACGGTTTAAACAAAAAGTTATCGCATCATTTTTTTCTGTTCATCCTATTTTTTAACATTTAGCGCTTGGGTGCCTTTGCTACTTGCCGTTAATTGCCCTGCTGGCAAGTAACTCAGAATGTTAGTCTGGAAACCTGAAATGATAATAATAATAATTATTATTATTTTTTAAAATTAATAATAATTTGTGCATTATATCATGTGTCAAATACATTATGTACAAAATATAGCATTGCTAAAGTATGACCACGGACAATGAATCAGTGTACACTAACTGTGTACCTGGCATTTCAGGTGCTAGAACTAGAAGGTTTCCATCCACATTACCATTTAATCCTACCGGGTACCCATTCCCTGCTGGGTGAACACTGAACAGGTATTTTCAGTTTAACCCAATTGCCTAAGGTGACACCACAAGTGTCAGCCTGTGGCAGGAATGAATCCTAAAAAGGCAGATACCCTCAGATTGTCCTCAGCGTAGCTGCAACCCAGCACCTATCCACCCACTAGTCTTTCCCAATCATATTCAACTTCCAACCTCAGCTGTCTCTGTGCAATATGCAGAACCATGTATGTAATTTACCAGGTAGTGTCAGATATTAATATTGAATAAAGCAAACCTATACTGTTGTCCATATTTAATCTGAACTTAAATCTGGTTATGATATCAATGAAAAATAGTATGAAGGGGCATTGCAATATATTGTTGGTGAAAAGTTACTAATTATAAACAACAATGACCTGCTTCCATGAATTTTTAACCACCTATGGGTATATTTATTATCTATTCAACAGTCTTGCAGCCTGAGTAGTTTCTCTGCGTTCTTGTTTGTATGTGTGTATGACAACCAACAACCCAATATGTCACTAACTACCTCTGCTAGTCAAGTTGTAATGTAAATAGTGTCCTCTTTGTTTAATACCCACCCCAGTGAGCTCGTCCCTGAGGCACGAACGACATACGACTTCCCAGATTAGCAGGAGTTGCTCCTTATACTGAGGCCACCATTTCACAAAGCAATCGGATAGCCCTTAGTACATATTTCAGAGAGTCTTCATGTCTCAGATACAGTATCCATGTACTTATGTTTCAAATGGTCCTCAATTCATTGACTTCTAATAATATTCAATACATCTTTCAGATAATCATCAAGACATGAATTTCTAATAACATTCAATACATCTTTCAGTTAATCATCAAGACATTAAAGTCTAATACTATTCAATACATCTTTCAGTTAATCATCAAGACATTAATTTCTAATACTATTCAATACATCTTTCAGTTAATCATCATGTTTCAGATTTCAATATAAATGTTTCCGATAGCATTCAATATATAAATGTTTCAGATTGTCTTCAATACGAATAATATGTCATGCGATTAATAATGGTCATGCAATTTAAGATTACATCCTCGCACCCCAGCGGTAGTTAATTCCGTTCAGGACTCACTTCATGTCACACATCTAGAAAGAAACTTGCACAAGCAGTTTAGGAGCTATAAATAGAACAATGATAACATCTTTTTCATTGAATAGATGTTTACACCAAATTCATTGGGAAAATGATTTCATTGGTTGGCTGTTTGCGCAAGTTTCCCTTTAGATGTGTGTCTGGGGTACCACATGAAGTGAGTCCTGAACAGAATTAAATACAGTACTGCTGTAGTGTGAAGATTGACTACAATAGTAATTAAATGTTAAGGCCAAGAATCAAAATAGGAAATGAATAATGCCTCATTTATAATGTTTAAAATATCAATATTAATACTTTTTAAAAATAAATATGATATATCTAATAATATATCTATTTCTCTTTTTTTATATTGTGGAATTATAATTAAATAATTGATTCCATCTATGTGTGATTAACTGTAGTTAGATATACTAAAATTTGTTTTATGGTATATGTGTTTCTATGCTACTTTTCAAAGAGACCATTCTGTCAATAAGTGAAATTTTAAATGGTGTTAAATCTATTACAAGCTTTGTGCAACTGGGTCCACCTGGGTTGAAGTAGATTCACTGTCCATGGCACTGCACCATGCAATCCCAGCTAGATAATTTACGTATCTAGCCCTGGTCGCTATAAGCCATGATCTCAGACAATATGGTGGCAGACCTTGAGCCGATACGAGAATTATAGTCCAGGAGTAAAACATAGATATATATTTTCTATGTATCTGCATGTCTCAAGATAGCAGCCACTCAGAATGGAACATGTCAGGTAAATATGTACTTAAGAATATTATAGTTGTTGGGATTAACAATTTGATTTAATTGAAATGTCACTTAGAATGATTCAACCCTTCATTTGACATATATTATCTGTCAAAACTATTTCTATTGTTGTGAGAAAATTATTTTGGATTTAGATATTTATATATATATATAATATGTTCTTTATATATTATAAATATATAGAGGATATATCATGTGTCTAGTGAAATAGCATGTATCTATCTCTCATTGAGTGACATGGGAAAGGATATATCGGTGTTCCCATGTCATGAGAATTGACTACAAACCCCTTTGCATTGTCTATCAGTGCCTCCATAACACAGCCCCTTCTTATCTAACCGACCTTGTAGAGGAATACAAGCCAA
>JAUTBT010001736.1:0-11367 GCA_032361225.1 Lepetodrilus schrolli
TACTTTAGCAATTTACCTGTGTATATTCCCATAATCTTCATGTACTTGGAGGAAATAAAGACAATCTATCTATCTATGAGAATATTAATTAAATTCGATGCTCAGTAGGTCGAAAATGATGCACTATATTTACATACCACACTTGTAATCAGTGTTGCATTGTTGCTATATGTGAGCTTTCGTTAACTTTAATAGGGTAACAACAGCAGGCTGCTAAATAGTAAAAGATTATGTTGTATAAATTACAATCTTATGTTCATGTGCAGATTCGCTTTAATATTTGAAATACATACGATTACGTTCAGCTACAACACATTAAGACAGATCAAACTATATAAAAATTACAGCTTAATAGGTTGGGTGGAAATACAAATTGTATATTAAATTATATGACAAAAAACGTAGTAGGTAATTAATTACCATTTGAGATATTTGTTTGTTTCCATATTTATGAATTAATTATGTCAATTAGATTTATTTTTACGTTTGTATCGTGTACATTTTGATAACTTCTCTTACATGCATCTTCTTCAATTTCAAACTAAAAGGGGTGCAGCAGCCAAATAGCAGTAGTTGTCAGGACATTTATTATTTTCATATTGATTCATAACTTCAAAGGGGATATCAATTTCAATATATTTACGAATTAATTATTCAAAGCTAGAGTTTCTTTAAGGAAACGCTGATGCAAAATATAAAGTATAACATAGTTGTAAATGATAGTACAATAGATACTGTGTCCATGCATTATGCATAGTAAATTAAGAAACAAAAGCTTACAGTATCTGTATTGAAATTGCCCAAGAAGAGCGTGTTTGTTTTCAATTGTTTAAGACCCAGCGAACAACACACGAAGACAACATAATTCTGTTTAGCAGAACAATATCATATTGCCATTACATTTCCTGTCAAATGGTCATTCCGATGAAATATTTGACTCTACTAACATTTTATGTAATCACAACATCGTCGAAGTGTAAGATTTAAATCATACAATTATTCCATATTTTGCTATATATCAAGTGTGCATTTATAGCTTAATGTAGAACTATAGTCATAGACGTATGTATTGTTTGATTTATTGTTTAATTTTATAGTCACTACGAGCCTTATTGGTGGCACTCGGAATACCATCGAGTTACTTCCCCTTGCTACATAATATGACCTTCCATTCGGCCCTCCTCGGGCTACTTCCGAAGCGTCAGATAGTCCCTCGGACATGAATGAGGCCACGTAATTTGGACAGGTCAACCGTCCGGAAGATCCGGCAAAAGATTGCTATCAATGCACGGGACTATAGTTATGTAATTGTTAGCGACAAGCGAAAAGCAAGAAATATACAAATTCATATACATATATTTGTATTGTATTCTATATATTCATGAACTATTAGCATAGTTTTGATTGAAAAAGAACATCTACAACTATGTTTGAATACTATGGCACCAAAATGTGGTAGTCCTGAATTCGATCACCATAGACTCATTTCAAGAGCATGTGACCTGTTAAACTCATAACACTTATAAATATATACATAGACCGTAGGATATTAAATGTGTTACCTCCTCTCTAAAATGACTATCTTTTTCATTCAATATTTTTGCACAATAAATATATATATATTTTTTTATAGCTGTCATTAACTGTTTTGAGTAAATATTATTTTATGTAGAGGGGTGGCGGGGGAAAGACATAACAGCGGTGTAAGACAGTCGAGTGTATGAAGAAGTGCATCAGCACGTGCAAATCGAGACTTTTTGTCTGTAATGTCTTTTCAACGTAGCCCCTCTGTTTAAAATAATAGTTTCTCAAACCATTTGATGGCTATTTAACAGATGTTATGTAAACATACTGGATTTAATAATTTGGTTATAATTAACTTATCACGTAGTACAAACTATCAAATTGTAATTTGTGTTTGTTTGTTGTTCATTCCGGAAAGTATTAATATGGGCAATATATGTGACATCATGAAGATGGTCCACGATGGAAACCTAGCCTTCATGTCAGAGAGATTATGTACAAAAGGGAAGTGACTCGATGATGTTCAGAGTGGTTCGGAAGTCGTAGATCATTGGATAAAAATAATGCCATTATTGTCAGACATTTTTTTGGTCTTTTAAATTATTATACTTTTGGGCGGGTGGTAGCGCCGTGGTAGAACAGTTGGACTTCGGAGCCAAATGCTCCAGGTTCAAATCCTGCCCCGGGGGCCTGGCATCAATGTTCGCGAAAGTTACCGTTACCGTTCTGACGCGATATTGATAGGATGCGATCTCTGTAGAGTGGCAATGCAGTTATCATCCTTGGTCTTGTCATCAGTACCAGCCGGTGCTCGCAGGTTTACTGCAACATTTAGCGATGTAACATGTTGCGGGTTTCCTCTGCCCTAAACTGACAAGTCGTGATATAAGTTAAAGAATCTTGAAAGCCACTTAAAACCCCAATCCCCCCCCTCCCCCTCAAATGCTTTTGTATACTTTTGTATGTTTATTTCATTAAATTGTTATTTTTATTATTATTATTTTATTTTAGATATGTGTTCTAAAGTGTGAATGCTTGTATGGAATTTTTTTTTTGGTACTGTTGTACACATGTAATCAATGGCATGTGCATATATATATAGAGAACACTAAACGAGCTTCCGTGTGATACCATTTTTATGAAACGAGTGAATGGTTATGATACCAAACCTATTCACGAGTTTACGTCTTGGTACATTTGACGTCATTAGTTCAGACATAAATGCACAGACGACACACCAGCTAAAAATAGCAAAAGTAGTACCACCACCACACACACACACTCACACGCACACACACACACACACACACACCCCCCCCCCCCCACACACACACATATATTATATATATATATCGGAAAAGTGATATTACACTAGTTATATTACTCAGAACAGTTGTGACATGGGTGATATCTCACCGTTGTGTAATAAATGTGATTACGGTACTCATGTGTAGATGAACAGATGAATGGGTAATGAAAATACAGATACATTAAATACTCATAATAGGATATATGGCTACTTCGAACTCCTTGTCCCCAAACATACACCTACACGCACGCACGCGCGCGCACACACACACACACACACGCGCGCGCGCGCAAACACGCATTGAACAGATCGTTACGAAAGCAGGACATACGGTAGTGAAAATACACAAACGAACTCTATGAAAATTTAACAGGGTCCACCTACGCTTTAATACGACAAACAAACACAAATAACATGAAACCTATGAAACATCCATTTTAATAGATGAAAATTATCCTCATAATAAATACATTTTTTTTCCCTATTCGAATCTTACCCCTATCACACAAATATACTATTCATACACAGTTGCACATTATTGCATGAGTAACTTTGAAATGATAAACTCGCTGTTCGTAGTTTCATGTTTATTTTGGTTATATGGTCACACACAAATAATAATCTCCCGAAATATTCTGGAAGATATCAACAACAAATATAGTATCTGCAGCCTTAATGTTTCCCTCTGAAAGCGTCAACAGTTTTAAGTGGCATCAAATCACAACAAGAAGGCAGTTGGATCCGGATTGGTGAGGATTTCTGAAGCTTCGGTTGCAACCCTATTGGGTGACATGCCCAAGTTGAAAGGTTGCCCTATTTGAGCATCTATGAAGCTGGATCCCAAAGCTCCTGTGATTTCACCTGTGCTGAGCAGACCCTCCATATTAGGTTCCATTGAGCTGGCTACGCTATTCTGGAGCATTGTTCCCAGTCCGAACGTATCTGGATATGCTGCGGGGTTACCTATCGCTTCGAATATGTTTCCGGATCCGGTGATCCCGGAACCGGGCGAATTCGGTTCAATGGCGAAGGTCGTGTCGCCGGGATTGAGACCTAAGCCATGTGCGCTTAGCTGCTGATCAGGAAACCCACTATTTCCGGCACTGAAGATGTCATTGATTGGGTTGTTGGGTAACTGGTGAAGAGCAGTCGTGTCAAATCCTGTAAATACGTTCTGGGATGGGGTCTTGAAATCCGGCATTGGATAGACCATTTCACTTAGTGACATAAATTGTCTTGGATTGTTCGACGACATTGGCTCGATGATGGACAAGAGTTGAGACATTTCCGGGGGTTGATTGGTTTGCATGGATTCAGCGTTTGACATGGGTTGAGAAATACCCGGGTTTTGATCACTTTGTATTAGTTGAGCAAGTTGCATGGATTCAGCGTTTGACATGGGTTGAGAAATACCCGGGTTTTGACCACTTTGTATTAGTTGAGCAAGGTGCATGGATTGGGCGTTTGACATAGTTTCATAAATAGCAGGGTTTTGATCAATTTGTATTTGTTGAGCAAGCTGCATGGCTTGGGCGTTTGACATGGGTTGATCCATTAGCATGGATTGGTCATTTCTCATGGGCTGGGATATTGGTATGCTTTTATCGGTTCGATCGAATTGGATGTTGGACATGGGTAGATCGATTTGCACAGTTTGAGCGTTTAACATACCCGGGTTTTGATAACTATGTTTTAGTTGAGCAAGTTGGATGGATTGGGCGTTTGACATCGGTTGAAAAGTAGCATGGTTTTGACCAATTTGCATTCGTTGAGCAAGTTGCATAGCTTGGGCTTTTGACATCGGTTGATGGATTTGCATGGATTGGGCATTTCTCATTGGCTGGGATATTGATATAGCTTGATCAATTTGCATGGATTGAGCAGTTGGAAGGGGAGGAGCGAATTGCATTGATTGGGCGTTTGGCATAGGTTGGGATATTGACATAGGAGGACCGAATTGCATTGATTGGGCGTTTGGCATAGGTTGGGATATTGACATAGGACCGAATTGCATTGATTGGGCGTTTGGCATAGGTTGGGATATTGACATAGGAGGAGCGACTTGCATGGATTGGGCGTTTAGCATGCGTTGGAATATTGACATGGGTCTGGTATTTGACATAGGTTGGCCCAATTGCATAGAATTTTCAACTTGGACATATTTGTCACCCCGGAATGGTTGATCAATAGCCGTGGGTTGGATCTCGTATTGAGGCTGGGTATACTTCTTCGGTGCAATGGGAAACACGTTATTCGGCACAATGGGATGAATGTTCTTCGGCGGTACAATGGGAAAAACGTTCTTCGGTACAGTGGGAAAAACGTTATTCGGTACAATGGGAAAAACGTTCTTCGGTACAGTGGGAAAAATGTTATTCGGCATAATGGGAAGAACGTTCTTCCGCGGTACAATGGGAAAAACGTTATTCGGTACAATGGGCAAAACCTTCTTCGGTACAATGGGCAACTTCTTCGGTACAATGGGCGGTTCTACCCATGGTCCAGGCCCTATTCGCATGGGAGGCCAAAAGAACGGGTCGTATATGTCCACCATGTATGGGCGTCGAAAGTATGGTGGTGGTGGTGGTGGTGGTGGATATGGATATGGATGTGGATGTGGATGTGGATGTGGATGTGGATGTGGATGTCGATAGCGAGAACCATGAAACTTCATGTGATGCATCATATCTGAAAAAAAATATACATAAATAAAACCATGCTCCATAGAGTGTGCCACTTATACAACAGACACAAAATGAGTTATAAAAATTCGTTACTCAACAATCAGATTATTAATTCCTTCTATATATTAGTACATAGTTAACTTGATGTGTAATGAGATAATATTTGTGTATATCCAAGCCTATTGTACAATCATTTCTTACTATGACGTTTACACGATTTCGCGACTGCCGATTGGCTAAAAGTGACAAAAGTTTACACGACAAATTGTTGCGTTCATACTCGTGTAAACTTCACAAAAAGCTTCAATTTCCGTGTATACTTTTGCCGAAACTACTTTCATTGCTATCTCAGCATTGTTCTTTTACGTCATGGCTGTCTCGACTACAAAGGCGAGTGACGTCACAGTGGAATCTTATTTCCGTTCTAGATGCAGGTTTTCATGACTACATCTAGTCCATTGCCATATTTTGTGTACGTGTACGTCATCTAACAACTAACTGAATCTAACGTTATAGCTACATGATTCCAGTCGCAGCTAGTATCAGATTCTAACAATAATATCATGTCTAACGGTTTAAAGATCGGGTCATCGTAGCAGAAGTTTGTCCATTGATAAACAGCTAGTATAATATGCATTTTAAGATTCAGAACATGGCTAGTACCTCTCACGAACTCCTACCTTCATGTTGTTTTAATAACTGTTCCTTCCCCGATCATATTTATCAAGAAAATGCTCTACATAAAAACGAGTCGACAATCGGAAGACCCACACTGAAAATGTCCCTTTGATTGTATTAATGCGCCACGGTTTATGAAATCATCACTGCCATTAGAAATTAGTTCGTTTGAAATTATTAGAAATGACCGTCATTTTATGGTTGTTAACTGAAGTATGAACGATTTGAAAGTGCTGGTTAAACTCTGGTGAGAATGTCGTCGCAAGCTCGAACATTCACACGAGTTTAACCAGCACTTCATGTTCTGTTTTACCATGTGAAAATTGTCAACAATAATTAGTATATATGTACCACTACCACCACAATGTATGCACACACACCTACACACTTACACAAACCTACACAAACACACACACCTACACACACACACACACTCACACCTACACCCCCACACACACATACACACACACACACCTACACCCACACACACAGGTCCTAGTTTATACTACCCACGAGGTAAAAATATATTATATAATATACACTATAACATGCCATATTATCAAATATACCTGATAGTAATGAGGGATGCATTTTAGGTCTATATACAAAATATTGTTCAGAAACAGCCACATTACCGACGTCACATTGTCACCGAGTCGTGTTGGATTCAGTGTGTACGTCCATTCCTTGAACATGAAAACACATAGTTTAACACAATAATCCAGTCTCTACATACCGGTAGTAAATAGAAGTAAACTTATTAGAAAATGCATTCATGGCAGCCATTTTGAATTTAGCCTTTAATCATATTTGCATTAATTCTATGTGTACCAGTAAATTCACCGACCGTGAAAACATATTTTTTGCCACCATTCTAAAGTCTCTGCATAGCCTATGATTGAAGTTTTGAGAAAATACACCCCATAATGGTGGCCATTTTGAATTAAGCCTTTAAAAAAATAAATCCCAAGTATACTTCATTTCGATTCTCATTCTAGACATGTTGAAGATGTTAAAACACCAATAAACCATTGTCTGCACGCTAAATACAGGTATGCCAACATATCGTGTTTGGCTGCTGGACTACAAGACATAGAAACTGCATCATTGAAGTGCAAGTAATTAACCCTCCCCCTGTTGGATTAGCCACTAATACAGCTCTTTGGGGCATCTCTGGTTGCCTTCAGCATTGAAAGAGTTAGTGGATTGTATTCCAATGTCTGTTTTGAAGCTGTCTACAGATGTTGCCACTGGACACAAGCTGTTGAGGTATACTAAAAACAACAATGAAATATATATTAAATGAAGTATTTTGAATGTGAAAATATGGAATTTGTTCCAAATTATGGGTACATTTTCAAATCCAATACTTTTTTTAAATTAAGCTTATTTATTGGCACTATCAGAAACCTGATACATTGTGCTGTTTAAATAAGTGAGCAAATATGAATATTGGCCACACCCACGTTGGGCCGTGGTATTGCACAAAGGATTATGAGACTTTGGGAAGTGATTCATGCATAAAACTGACGTAATTGTCAGAATGGTGCATACCATTGTCAATGGGTAGCTGTAATTAGTTAGGAAATACAACTATTACCAGATTACTAGGTTAGTAAATAATCTGAGGAAAAAAATGCATACTAAGCACACAAAAATATAGGAACTCAATTATAATGTTGGGAGGTAACTTTATTGAAAACTCAATACTTCAGTGAACAGAGGTTGGAGTCAACATTGGGTTTGTCCTCTATGTGGAGCGCAGCATGCTCTAAATCTGACAGGCATATTCAAAATTAAACGACGGATTGTCGCCTTTGGGATGTGCCGCCATTCCTCTTGTAGAGCAATGCACGTGTCACTGATTTTGGCCAGTACAGGCTGCAGTGAGACAACTATACTCAAAACATCCCACAAATGTTCAATAGGTGAGATATCTAGTGACTTTGCAGACCACGTGAGTAAGGTAATGCGTTCCTGGCCAATCAAGTTAACTACAACCTGGGCCCTATAGGGACAAGCATTGGCATCTTGAAAGACGAATTTTCGTCCTATTCTGTGAGGGATGGGAACAACTGGCCTCATACCGTATCGTTGACCGGTCAAGTTGCCACAGATAATAAGCAAATATGATGTCAGATTGTGTGTAATAGGACCCCATACCATGACTGCCACCTCCATATTAGTCACATTCCTGAAATAGGTTCCTTTATTTTGCGTGCTTAGTATATTTGTCAGGGAAATAAGCAATAACCCCATTTGAGTTTTTACCTATTATGATCTTACCACTTTACTATCTTCTGAGATACTCCAAAAACATATATATAGAAATATATATCATCTCGAAAAGACTCAAATTGATGTTCTGCAAAATCTTAATGTCTGCAACACACATTTTTTTTTTTTTTATAAATCTACTAAAACAAAGTTAGGTAGAGTAGAGAATTTCACCCTCATGTCTTTTGATATCAAATATGTCAACACCAGTTGTAAAAATAGCATAAATCTGAGTTTTTGCAAGGTATAGTAATTATTAACCCTCTCCATGCTGCAGGCAACCGGAGATGCCTTAAAGAGTATTACCCGTGTATAATCCAGCAGGGAGAAGGTTAAACAAAGGACATATTGCTGTCTTTCCTCCCAGACTTGATGCTCATAAGTTTGTTATCAGTCTTTATCAAGATATTTACATCTCTACCTATGTTGATATGACCCGTATCTCTCTTATCAGTGTTTGGGTTAAATTGAGAATACTAAACGAGTGTCCATTAGATACCATAGTTATGTTACAACAAGTTTTTAATTCCTATCTAGTAAGGAAACGCGAGTTAGATATATTTGAAAACAAATAGTGCGATATCAGGAATATTATGTAGATGCTTGAATATCACTTGGTTAGACAAACCTACCATATTCTAGTATGTCTATCAGATGATGTCTACTTATTTTGGTCTACCAGTAATATAATAATGTATTTTTAGCAACTAATGTAATAGCATTTTATTTACTTTTTCTTATTTGTATATATCTCATTTTAACATCTAATTAAAAGTGGAATATGCTTTTGCCGTTTGTTTCTAAAAATATTTCTAATTATGACATATATTATGTGCAAACATATAAAATAATACAATATTTATTAAAGTTTTACCAAATTACCTTGAAATAACTAGTAATAAGAATGCAATTTGAGAAAGTTTATGAGAACATGCAAGTATACAGATATTTCGTGCATCATGCTACTTTGCCTGACTAATAACTATGCAAATTATGGAGCTCTGACCGTGTGTGACGTCATGACGTCTGACGTCATACTACTATCTATATATGCTAGTGTATTATTATATATTATAAATAAGGAGAGGACTATGACAAGTGTCTCATTTTTGTCTAATCCGGTTGAATTTGTGTGAATAAAATATGTTGAAATCAGTCAACAGTTAACCAATCAGAGTCTATCTAAGTTTAGATTGAGAGAGAAAATGTCTCATCATTCGACATACTTGGACATTCATTGCAAATGGGTAGCATGTAACAATGTTATATTATTAAATAAATGTGATGATTACACTGGCATTTGGGTGGGTGGTAGCACATGCCATTGGTAGAACATTTGGGCTTCAAATTTGGTTCTATTCCCATCCCAGGATCCTGCATCAACGTTCGTGAAAGTTACCTTTCTGACACGATCATGATAGGATGCACTGTCTGTACCTTGACAATGCAGTTATTAATCTTGGTCTGTCAGTACCAGCCATTACTTGCAGGTTTACTGCAACATTTAGCGCTACGAATATAGCGGGTTTCCTCCTGCTGACAAGCTGTGAGATATGAACAAATCATGAAAGCGGCTCTAAACCCCGATTTAAAAATAATAAATTTTTCAATGGGATTTAGAGAGTTATTTGATGTTGTATTTTTGTAATTATTTTCAGTTCAACTTTATGAGCAGTCAGTTCATGGGGATCCTGTTCAGCCTGTTCTTCCACTGGAGACTGCAGCGGCCTCACACTAGCACTACAGTCAGATACGTCTACAACCTCACCGTGGGTCTGGCAACTGTCTGGTTGTGTAATGGCTGGTAAGTTGTCCATCATCTCCATGCCGGAATCTTCAACTGAAACATGAATACTGGTACTGAATACTAGGACGATTGCAGTTTTGGTAATTAGGTAATAATCAGGCATGGCAATTTTCCACAGACACACAGAAATCTGCTGAAATTTGCATATAGGATGTGGTTTGGGCATCAAGACCCCGGGCTCGTATTCCACTGAAATCACAATTGTCTGTTGCCATGCCTGAATAATACTTAAAGGCACCCAAACTGAATGTAGAGGGTGTGGCACTTACAGTGTAAATTTACCTGTGTCTGCTGTTCTTTAATACTATTATTTTGCTCATGTAGCCGGGTGTTATATAAGATCATGTCCATGGGCTACACTCAAATAAATAGATAGCATTTAGAAAGTTGTCCTTTGCACTTGGTGTGCAATCACTGAAGGTGATGGCCAAGTAAATGGCTGCCAATATTGTTTTCACAATTATTACCAGAATTTTAAGCCAGTTAATTAAAAAATGAGCATTTCAGTAGGTATACCTGTATTAATTCATTTGATCAACTGTGAAATTATGTCAATATACGCAGATTGCCGGAGTACAAAGATGCCGGTAGTGACAGAGTGCACTGCACTAAGCATGGTCAATTATATTAATGACACATTATATTATATATATATGATACATTATACTATATATAAATGATATGTTCATTCATACTTTGCATACATTCATACATATGCCGGACAATAAATAATAAGGCCATTATGTTGAAACCATGTTAAACTATGATAGATTTATTATGCTATATCAAAGTTTACTGACCTTGGAACTTGGAACTTGGAACTATTAATATTCAGTATATACCAACATGCATTATTCCCAGTAGTTAGGAATAATACTTAAGACTATACACACTAACTTTTCTTCCATGGACAAATCTATACCTGAAGTTATACAGCGACACTGTAACTGTAAACTAGGCTTGTGTAAACTCTGTGATGATTCTCCTTCCTGACTAAACTAACTCAAGTATTGACTAAACTAACTCAAGTATTGACTAAACTAACTCAAGTATTGACTAAACTAACTCAAGTATTGACTAAACTAACT
>JAUTBT010001736.1:11467-28659 GCA_032361225.1 Lepetodrilus schrolli
CAAGTATTGCCTAAAGAATTGAATGAGGGTTGTGACTGAAAGCTTTTTACGTTATTTAAAGTATTTTAAAAATACTAGTGATACTATTTTGAGGATACAGCGCACTCTGGCAATATCGGCATCTTTGTACTCCGTCAGTCTGCGTATATCGGCATAATTTCAAATCCCTGGCCAGCGACAGTGCATTTTATATTAGTTGAACAAACCGCTACGCTTTCAAAACTGGTATATTATCTTGGTCCCAACAGGCGCTGGTATTGCCAAAGTGCACTGTATTTTCATAAAGCGTATTACTTTTAACAATTTCTTGAATCAACTGGTGTTAATAATGTGTCATTGATGTCAAGAACTGTTTTGGAGCTGAAGTGCTTATACCAATTTTTGAGTGCAACATATGCAATTAATGGTTAGAATGAAACTAATAAACATTTTCCAACAAGATACCTTACAGTGTCCTTTACCTTTACCAAGTGTTTTTTTGCAAACATTTTCTGCATTATGGTTTTGCTTGAAGTAAACGCTACTTTTCAACAAAACAGATGCTTACTTTTCACGTTAATCAAATGTACCTGTCATAATAGTGGCAAGTAACACTCAAATATCACAGCTGTAAACGTTATACATTCAAATGTACCTTATTCCAAGAAATACTACACTTTAAGTTGTACATCTGCCTAAAAATACTGGTGTTGCTTCAAATTTTACCTTCAGTATACTCTGCATACCAACAGAGGACCATACCAGCAGGAGCATCGTATATCACACCCTGCTACATACAGATACTATACTAACAGTACCATGTTGTTTTCTAGGGAGACATGGCACTTGGTTCTGCAAACATCTGTATGTTATCTTATGATGAACACTCTACCCCATCAGATTATGCATATGTAAGTATTTGTGCCCCTTGTGAAAACATCAATAACTTTTATTTCAATTTTGTAAATTTATATTATTCCATGTACTGTAACATTAATAAGTCTTGTAATCTTTTAAATGAACAAAATATCTAACGAACCAATTCCATTTGGGGATGCAGGTGGTAGCACAATGGTAGAACATTGTACTTCAATGTTCGCGAAAGTTAACTTTCTGACGCGATCATGATAGTATGTGGTGTCTGCATTGTGGCAATGCAGTTATCATCCTTGGTCTGTCAGTACCAGCTGGTGCTCGCAGGTTTATTGAAACATTCAGCTCTATGGATGTGATGACAAGCTGTGATATGTGAAAAAATCTCGAAAGCAGTACTAAACGACAATAAATATTTTTTTACTAATTTCATGATGAATCAATAAGTGCAGAAGATGTAGAAGTGTGCTGTATGTTCATGTCTTTGTCTGTTCTGTTTCAGATGTGTTCTGCTGTTCAGCTTGAGTTATCTGGTGGGAATGTGCCTATATCGCTATCTCTTACCTGATGATATGCAGTTTCTTGATATCACATTGTAAGATTTCTATTAGTTTCGATATGATGTTAATTAGTAGATTAGGTAACACAACTTTTGATCCATTCATCAGGTTTATTTAAAATAAATTACTGAGATTTTTTTTTTAAATAGAAGTATTTATGTTGTATGTTTTTTATTGTCAGTCCTAATATGGCTTCATCATTGCTGAAATATAATAAAGTATTTAACATCTAATAATTAGTTTTTTTTACGTGATTCATTTAAGACCCTATTTTCTTCATGGAATATCTGTAAGTTCAAAGGGGTCCAGTCCAATTGAGACAGTATCTAAGTTTGTAGGCAACTTTTATCTTCTCTTAATCGAGTAGGTTGAAAGCACGTGTATATGCTATTAGATGTGTACATTAAGAATGTTTCTTTTCAGCCCAATCACATGCACTGTACAAAAACTCTCCAGTCTTGCCTTCAGTATAACAGATTACAGTCGCTACCACCTAGATAAGAATAGTTTAACAGAGTCACAGCGAAAAAGAGCTATAAGGTTTGTCTGTGTTTTTAAGCTTGGAACACTCGTAGATTTACATAAATATTTGAAAAATTAGACCTGGCCCAACTATGCTGACTATGTCTGTGTTATGCAGAGGGCAATATGTATTTAATATCCTCTTTAATAGTATGTGTACTAACACTCTTACAGATCGGATGAAATTTGGAATTAGGCTGTTTTTAATAACTGAATGTAAATGTATGCATTACTATTCCAACAATCATATGAGTATTTTATTTTTTTATTTTATTTTATTTTAATAACTTTGTATTTTAAAAAAAAGGAATATTGACTGATTTTGATCGAAATCAGACTGGATTCGGTCTACAATCCGAGCCGGCTCCGTGGTGTAGTGGTTAGAGCGTTGGCCTGGAGTGTGGATGGTCTCGGGTTCGATCCTCGGTCGCGTCATACCAAAAGACGTTAAAAGATGGTACTTGTTGTTCCCCTGCTTGGCGCTCAGCATTAAAGGGGTTACTGGGGTAAAGCAAGGACTGGTCGGCTCGGAGTCAGTATACTGTGTCTGAGTGGGGTATTCATCTGCGGCATGACATTCCTCCAAGTGAGCAGCTAGCACTATTAAAAAAAAATGATGTGAGTGAAAGAATCTTGAAAGTGGCTTTAACCCCAAATCAACCAACAACCAATCGATGAGACATTAGAAAACTAGCATCATCCTCTGTCCAAAATGTTCACCATGTTCCACAAACCGAAAGTACAATGTTGAGGAACTTCCTGCACACTAACCCATATATGCTGTATCACCGCTTCAACACGACAGAATATCAAGTACTGAATTTTGAAATTTAAAATGCATTGAGCTAAATATTATGTTATTTAACGTCTATATCTAATCGAATTGTAAGTTCAGCAAACGTTTTACAAATATTGCCTAAAACTAACGGAAGTGTGTGTTAACCTATACATTGTGGTATACCACTCATGCACTTTGCTTGCACTTTGGACAGATTGTAAACTTTCATTTTGAGCATGTAGTCTATCTACGATCTGATGTTGCTGTTTTTAAATGGGTACTGTTAATTACTGCGGTTATAAAGAATATATACACACGTATACACTAAATTTATTTGAACTCAATCTGTCAACAGCTAATCAATGGTATACGGAAAATAGCCTGACTAGTCGACCACCTCTTGTAACAGTCGACTGTCAGCTCTCTCAATTAATCGTCAATACTCGACTAGTTCTTTTAGCCTTACTAAAATGCACTTACTTGTAACCTTTTAACATAGGATAATGACCGATTGGACTCCCGAAGACGACATGGGTGAAATGGGTATCGCCGTTAAATGGTTTTAACACGATCAAGTATCCAGCCAATCAGAGTACGCCATACAGATGCAGTTGCAGGTATCTGTCAAACTCCTCACACCGGCTGAAGGCAGTGGTCATACACTAAATGGATGCTGCTGTGAGGAGTTTGACGGTTACGTTCAACACCAGCTGTATGGCACTCTCTAATTGGCTGGATTCTTCAATCGTGTCAAAACGCAGGTTCATGTTGATGCCTATGTAGTCTTCGAAAGTCCAATCTGTTGTTATCCTACATTAAAAGGTTATATGTAAGTGCATTTTAAATAGACGAATGGACACCCTATCAAACTATTCCAATGCCATATTTCTCAGTTGTAAATGCAAAAAAATATTTTAAAGAATATATAAAATACTTGCAAATAAGATCTTGGCTCTTTAATGCCCTGTCAAATAAGGTCTACGGTGCGGTACAATTAGAATTTGTTTGACAATTTAATTTATTTTTTTTAAAAATAGTTCCCAGTCTACCAAGGTCTACAGAAATAAAACCAAACCATTTTATTGTTTGTGAACATATACATTTTGAAGATGGACTTATTTTAACCTTGAAAATCTTTAAAATTGAATTTGGTAATTTTCAAATGTTTATTGAAAAATAAAATGTTTTCCCTACCTACCTACCCTATTTTGAAAATCAATGTTAAAGGAAACACACCTATATTTTATTTTGGCCTTATCGACTGATACCGCAAAGTCGTGATGTTTCTGTCGTTGTGCTGAATGTATTTTTTTGTTGTAGGCTGGATACTTATCGACCGATGCGGCAAACATTTCGGGACTATTTTAAACTTTCTGAGGGACGGCTCACTGCCTCTTCCCGACACTCGCAGAGAACTGAAAGAGCTCCTGCAAGAGGCCAAGTATTATCTGGTACAGGACCTGGTCAAGTTGATCGAGGTGGCCCTGCAGAAGAAAGAGGAACTGGATCCAATATGCATGGTACCTTTAATAACATCAGGCAGGGAAGAAACTGTACTGTTGGCTGCATCTGTGAAGGTGAGTGAATGATTTGATATTAATTTATTAGCATTATCTTCTGTTAGGTAATGTTAAATAGTGTTTCTACAAGTTAACCTTGGTCCTGTTGCTCAGAACAGTTTGTAGCTACAATTGATCATAAATAAAATTTTAAGGACCTGCTACAAATGTAAGTCTGGTTGCACAAACTACTTTTATCGCTACAGTAGTTTCAGCTAATTATTTTTCTCAAGTATAGTAGCAATAAAAGTGTTTCATGCAATGGTCAGAACAGTTGTAGCTAGAATTGATTGTAAATAAACTTTTAGGGACCTGCTACAAATGTAAGTCTGGTTGCACAAACTACTTTTATCGCTACAGTAGTTTTAGCTAACCATATCCTTGTAATTATTGTAGCAATAAAAGTGTTAAATGCAATGGTCAAGACACTTGTAGTGGGTCCCTAAAATTTGACTTACTATCGATTGTAGCTGCAATTCTGTAGCTAAAAAGCTGCAAGAGGCTGAGGACTGCAGCTAAATCAATTGTAGCTCCTGGTAGCTAGGTCTGTGATTATCTTTCAATTACGATAAACATTTATGGGATTATAATAAATTACCCTAAAAGTTGCTAAAGCATGCTCAAAGATTACATGTTACATATTGTCAATGAATCGGCCCCGAGTGTTTTTTCTCAACTCCCAGGGGAGTATTTAACCCAAGCTGCCCTTTCACATGACCATCATTGAAGTAATTTGCGTTGGTATTTTTTCAGCCCGTGGTGAAGCTTATCTGCAATCGCCATAACAATAAATATTCCTACACAAGGTATGTTAATCTTTTAGAATTATCTTGCATTAGAAATACTGTTACCATATTACTTTCTGATTACTTAGCAGTAGCAGTTGGGCAATTCAACAATATCAGCACCTTTTATTTAAACCCTGAAATATTGTCTCAGTTTCTCACCACGGAAATGTTGGAAATGGGCGACTCGAAGCAGCATTGTTCTCAATATAGGAAACTATAAGATGTCATTCATGTGTCATACAACAACAAATACCATCAGTTAACCTATAAATAAATAAATACATCAACAAATACTGGTACTAGTTGTTGCAGGCTTTCCTCCTCCAAATATTTCTGTAATTCTTTGTAGAAAGTTGCAGAAATCCCCAACTCACTTATAAATACAGTGATACAGCTAATTTTAGTCAACATCAATCTTTTGTCTTAGTTTTGTTATATTTGTGCAACATATTTGGTTTTAAAGCTAACATTTGAGAACTTAGTATGATTATCAGGTGGTAAATGAAACATTTTCGGTATTCCGAGTACCCATGCTCACAGAAGTTACCGTACCAATGTTATCATAGTATATCTGCAAGTTTGATATTTTCTTTTAATCTATATATTTTTTTGCTCATTAAAATATGTGAAAATATGAAAAAAATATTTATATATTGAAAACCAGTGCAAGATGCGGAAAATGTAGCTTGTTGCCCAGTACTTGTAGACAGATGAAACGTACATACTTTCAGGTAAAATACCCTTGACCATGAAATATGTCAACCCTGTATTAATCTCAATTTATTGCAAATGCATTTCCAGCAATTCTGATGACAATCTATTGAAGAATTTGGAACTATTTGACAAACTGTCACTCCGCTTCAATGGGCGCATTCTCTTCATCAAAGACGTGATCTG
This sequence comes from Lepetodrilus schrolli, assembly GCA_032361225.1. Lineage (NCBI taxonomy): Eukaryota > Metazoa > Mollusca > Gastropoda > Lepetellida > Lepetodrilidae > Lepetodrilus > Lepetodrilus schrolli. Next base: position 17,424 of record JAUTBT010001736.1, read on the forward strand.
CAGCAGTGAGATCTGCTGTTGGTCGTACTATGGACATGGACAAAAAATAGCTGAAGTCTGCTGCACTTCCATCGTTTATGGCACAGACAAGAAACACACAAAGGTAGGCCGATATACTACTACTACTACTACTAGTAGTAGTAGTAGTCTACTGCTGCTGGTGGTCGTGGTAGCGGTAGCGTAATGATAGAATGTTGTACTTCAGAGCCAAATGTTACAGGTTCAAATCCCGCCCTGGTAACCCTGCATGATCAATGGTCGCGAATGTTATCTTTCTGAAGCGATATTGATAGGATGCACATAACCTTGGTCTATCAGTACCAGCAGGTGCTCACAGGTTTTCTGCAACATTCAGCGCTATGGTTAAACTTAACAAGCCATGAAACAAGTGAAAGAATCTTGAAAGAAGATCTAAACCCCAATTAAAAAAATATATATATTATGAATTTACTACTACACACACACACACACACACACACACACACACACACACACACACACACACACACACATAAGGCAGGTGGTAGCGCAGTGGTAAAATATTGGACTTTGGAGCCAAAGGTTCCATGTTGAAATCGGGCCCGGGGGCCCTGCATCAATGTTTGCAAAAGTCACCTTTCTGGCACGATATGGAAGTGCTGTCTGTAGAGTGGCAATGGAGTTATCATCCTTGGTCTTGTCAGTACCAGCCGATGCTCGCAAGTTTACTGCAACATTCAGCATTGCAGATGTTGTAGGTTTCCTCCTGCCCTAAACTGACAAGCTGTGATATGCTGTAAATCAGGAAATTAATGCGAGCAAGATATTAATGGGAAAAATGCGATTGGCTTATGGCCGCATTTAATTCTTACGCATTATGGGAAATAATGATAAGTAGGTCCGGGGAAAAACATGAATAGAGGCCTGGTCGATCGCATTTAATTGTCGCATTTCTGTCTGAAAGCTTGAGGTCGCATTAAATTAGTGACGCATTAATTTCCTGACTTACAGTATGTGAAAGAATCTTTTAAACGGCTTTAAAACACACACATGCACACACTGCTTGCGGGTTGAGTTTCCAGAAGCAAGAATATATGAGGGTGCTGGATGTATGTTTCACAAGTCTACTAGTACTATATTGCTTTCAGGTTGAGTTTCCAGAAGCGAGAATATATGAGGATGCTTTGAACGTTTTATTGTACGAGCATCGAGATGTGGGCCCAGATGCAGAGCTTCTGAGGGCCACCAGGGGTTTTACCGTGGGCGGCAACGGCTACATCAGCGACGACGAAGTGGACGAGAAAGTCGAAGTAGTGGACAAGTTGAGGAGGAAATAAAGTAAAAGTATTGTTCCTATTGCTCAACAGGGCTGCGTTCATTTGACAATACATATGCATACGTATTCTTAGAATTCTATGTACTACGTGAGCCATTCAGTGAGCAATATGTATGCATACGTTTCAATACTGGTTTGGACCACGTAGTGTTTTGTATGAAAACCCAAAGCATGAAGCGAATGGACTGGACACATGCACAAACTGATTTCCTGCTATTTTCCTACTAACCCGTTCAGCGAACTACTAGATGTAGAGAAAAGTATTGTATTGCAGTGTATTGTATGTATTGTCTGCTGAATGCAGCCCAGGTATTGAGTTAGTGCTTGTAGATTATGAGAAATCAAGGGAGCTAACTTGTCTAGTCTTAGTCATGTTCACTGATCAAAGATAGTAAGTTAGTGCTTGTACACTCAGGGAAATCAAGGGAGCTAACACTCGCATGATCAAGCATAGGTGCATACATATTAAAAGTACACCATGTACACAATCTGGGATGCCTAAACTAACATTGGCTCGTGGATTTGACTATTCTACAAGAAGAAACCACATTGGTATTCATTTTCGATATATCATATTGATATATTGTGAGGAGGGGCAGAAGCTATGTATGTTTGTCTAGTAAGAAATGAATATGTGATCCCTTAAAATTGAGAATTGTATATTATATGGCATGTCGACACATAAAGTTACATACCAAAGAATTGTTTGTGTCTTTTTCCCAAATATCACTATCATTTATGAATTTTCATTCTTAAGATGTCATAAAGACTGCTTATATTTTGATCGGTTTTAATATAAGTGAAAGAATCTTGAAAGTTGATCTTGACCCCAATTAAAAATAAAACATTTCGGCAGCTTCCCCATAAAATATCTGCTGGCCCTTGATTTATTTTGTTGAGTATTCATACCACTAGTAATAATCAAAACAAAATTTCAATATGAAGTATTTATTTGAATGTTATGCTACAATTTAAATTATTTCATTATAATGATTGTCATTGTGAATACAGATTTGTATTATTATACTGTATTATAATGATTGTGATTGTAAATACATATTTGTATTATTCTCCTCGAACCCCATATGATTGGAATTGGCAGTGGCCACAACATTCAGCATATTTTATTGCTTCTATGAATTCTAAACCAATAGTTTAAACACCTTAATACATTATTCACCTGCAATTATTTTCAAACCTAAAAATACAAATATGCCCATTTTTCTTTTTCGAATTGTAACTTTCTAATTATTTGGAAATTTGTCTATAATTAAAATTGTACAATAATGGACCTGTGTGGAAGAATAGGAGCATACTGTATATACTTTCAACATCACTCACAGATCACTGACATGCTAAGTTTACCTCAATATGAATTTGTCTATATCAGTGAATTATTCCTACTGCAGATGTAAAGCACTTAATTTATTCATTTAATATGAATTTACCTTGTAGCATTATATTCAATGATTCCATGTGTAATTGTGAAGTGTACATTTTATAGCTTTGTTTATGTCTACTGCAAGTTTTGTGATATGCCAATGTTTCAATATCAAAGATTGAGGTTACTCTGTTCAATGCCACATGCGTCTTGTAAATTGTATTTATTAGCGTTATGCATGTGCACATGGTAAATAAACAGTGAACAGTTGCTAGCATGTTCTGTCTTCATGTCACTACATGGGTAATTGGATTCCAAGTTCAAAATTGTTAGTTATTTGGACTTATTTTTTTTTGGGGGGGGGGGGGGATCTATGAATGTTTATTTGGCACCTTAACTTCATGTGCCTAGCATCTAGCAGAACTCTTATTTTTGAATGAAGTAAATGTTATGTCACGTGTTGAGCATGGCGCTGGTGTGGCATCCTCGAAACACACAATTTCTCTATTTAACCGCTCTATAGTAGGCTACACACATACACCATGCACTTCTAAAGCCTCTTCTTGGAGTTTACGCAGTCTTCCATCAGTAGGGCAAGTAGGCGCCTCCAGTCACGGGAATAACGGCACCGGTGATGAAGCTTGACTTCCGGGACAGCATAAAAGTGACTGCGTGGTTGATGTCCGCCTGAGACGTCAGTCGACGCAGTGGGTGGAAGTAGTTGGTAAACGTGTCCCGTCAACTGAGGACAATGTACCACATACATGCTGAACAATGCCATCAACGTTAATACTATACGGTCACCTCCATATATGTACAACCACCACAGCTTCTTTTATCAGATACCTGTTTTTTTCCCGTTCACCTGAGAGTGAGCCGAATCGTTCCCACACTGGAGTCATAATAGCACCTGGTCTGAAACAAAGCCATTCGTTGAACAATACCATACACGTGTATGTGTACAATGTACTTTGGTGGTAGCGTCTATTTCAATGGCAGTATGATGTCGTACTGAATACGCAGATGTTCGTGTCAAATTTCATCGGAATTACTAGTTCAAACTCATGTTAAATCACTTACTTAACGCAGTTTACTCGTATACCATAGTGTGCCAATTCTGAAAAACAAAATATTCATTATATTATTGTATTTTAATCTTCAAGTTCGCTGTTGCTATCAGATTAACTGATATGTAGATCTACTCGATCGTTGCCAGGACCAATATAATACTAACATAATCAATTATTACATTTGTATTGAAACAATATAGTAATGCTTGCTTGAATGTTTCCGATCGAGTATTTCCAATTATTGTATGGTACTAGTAATCGAAATGAGACGTATCAATTAGCGGCGTTCGAAAGATCTGTCAATTCTGTGCCATAGAAACTTCCCTACGTTAGAGCTGTGATAAGATTATTGGATGCAATGTATGCCAATATTGAATACGATTATACTTGTATGTCACTACCTAATGCCAGCGACCGCGTGAAGTATTCCAGACCGACTTTTGATATGCCATATATCGTCATTTTATGAAAACGCCAACCAAAATAAATAAATAAATACAACAACACATTCATGGGTGCATTAGCCACTTACAGAGCTATAGATATGGATGTGGCATGGTGATGGTGGTGATAACAACAATAATAATAATAATAATAATATATACTCAACAAAATGAATTAAGGGCCAGTAGTATGTTTGGCTTTATAACTCTTTACACAACGGAGTATTTCCAAACATCTACCGGCTCCAGGTACTCTTCAAGAACTGCAGAGGCATTGGAAGAAGCATGGTATGAGATCCTCAAACAGAATTCCGAAATATCGGTCGGCCCTTAATTAATTTTGTTGATTATACTATACTATACTATTACTAATTATAATCTGCGTATTTATATTGCTCATGTTCGAAAGCCTGCTCATAGCGCTACACTATTATAATTGTCGTCTGTATAAAAGGACCTTTACAGCCATTGTATCACAATCTTCTTACTATGTTGAACTTGTTTATACTTGCGAAGATAAAATACAAGATGGCGAGCCACCGGACGGACAGGCTCTACCAACATAGGTAACACTTCAACAAGAGTTTCCGTAATGTAATCATCCCCCTGCTGGAATTTGGCACAAATACAGCTCTTCAGGGTATCTCTGGCATGAAGAATGTTAATTGGAAAGTGTGCAGTGAAGTAGGCCCTGCTGTTAGATTTTGTATTAAATTTTGTATTTGGGTTTATAGCCGTGATTTCAAGATTCTTTCACTTATATCATGACTTGTCAGTTTAGCGCAGGAGGCAACCTGCAACATCCGTAGTGCTAAATGTTACAGTAAACCTGCAAGCACCAGCTTGTATACTGACAGCATGGTAACTGCATTGCCACTCTACAGACAGTCGCGGCAGAAAGGTAACTTTCGAGTTGATGCCGGGCTCCTGGGACGGGATTTGAACGTGGAGTCTTTGGCTCCGAACTACAAACGTTCTACCATTGCTCTACGAACGGCCCCACTACTGTTAGCAGAGCATGCCCAGCAAGCTGCTGATTCGAACCTACTTGTTTATGGTTCGAGCCTCTACCTCTGCGCTACTATAATATATTACGTATAGATCTATAACAATGTCGAATATTTACACAGTTATCTACCGCCACGCTGGATATATTTAGAACTGATCCTGAAATAAAACCACAGATCGTCGGAACAACAATCATCCTCTACCAACAGCTCGTAGAATTCCAGTACTAATTGTATTGTGGAATTACTAAGATTAGGCAGAGGATATGCAGCAATATACAACAATATGCAGAAATTCTTTCTGATTCAGTTGTAGGCCCATCTGTGCCTAGTACTTGTCAAAGTTGTTTCATGGCAATTTTTGGATTTTTAATGAAGTGCCAATTTAAAATAGAAATAGCCAAGAAACGTCTTTGACAAGGATTAATGTGTGCCTAGGCTTACTATGTGCATCATCTGTTCGTCCTGTGATTAGCATTGCATATTTCCATTTTCATATATATGTAATTAATTGAAAGTAACTGGGCTTTAATTGTTGGGTGCGGGATTCCAAATCATGCCTAAAATGACAAGCACAAGGTCTATACCATCTTAGAACTTCGCTGTCGGAATAAAATTGATGTTCTTTTCTAGTGTGCCTCCTTGTTATGGGAGCGGCCATCTTGGATTGCTTTAAAAAAAATTGAGACTGCTGAGGAGGAGTCGTAACGTTAAGACGAAAAAATAACAATTATTAAGGATATTTGAGAATTGTCTTAAAAGTGAAGAATGTTGTCATGGATATTAAGAAATCTTAGCGAGTTAAAAATTCTCAAGGCTTAAGAAAAATCTAAGATGCTTCGTGAATACCGGCCCAGGATTTTAAGCATGTTTTTTTTTGCCAAAACTAAATGACGTCAGTAAGCATACCTACTGATGCATGTATACCTACTGATATATCATAAGTGGTATTGTAGCGTGAGTATATCCTCTAGTGAGTGAGTATATATTCGTCATCAAATAATGAACGTCCAGAAAATGCACATTTCCTTCTGTTGTTACTGAGGGGACCCAACTTCGAGGGTCGATTATGAAGTATTGCACCATCCGATTTTAAACTAGAGATACAGACCATTGAAACCATACCAACCAATCTTTTGGAAAAGACAACATGATTAAAACCATGTGAGCTTTTGGACTATTGGGAGCAAGTTCCAGATTGGTCCAATAGCGTGGCGGTTAGATCGAATAACAGACACGTCAAAGGATGAAGATGAGAAGCCCCACTCCAAGTTCTAGACGATTACATTACTGGTTCTCTCAAAGCTAGTAGAGTAACTTCAACTATAATGGGGTGTATAGACGGCAAGTCTCTCTCTTATCTCTCATGTGACATAATGTTACATAACTATATCGTAAATTTTGTCTAAATAACAAATATATTTATGCAATATTACTTTGTTGAAATTTCACGTTCCTACTATGCACACGACAAAGGGAATTATGTATTTCAAAATTATGTTATTTTCGTTATCAGAGGGACCAATCATTTTTACACAAATTTAACTCCTGCAAGATAATTCTAATAGTATATAATTATTAGGCATATTACTTACAATAACAGTTCAGCTATCTGTATACTAGTATGTTGAGGACATTACTATTACTACAACGTGTTAACATACTGACAATAATTATTATGAAAATGATGGCAACATCCTATATTCAAACTGGAACTACATTATATCAATCAACACTAAATTTGTAAAACTATTGGTGTCTACTCATTATAGATTCAAAATAACAACTTATTATCGAAGTATGCATAATATTTACTATGGACAATTAATCAAGTGTGTTGTATCAGATTATTTATCGGTATTTACTAACATCCATTCTAAGGCTGTACAAGAAGACAATCATACAAATGCAACGGTGATATCTATTCCCTTGATCCGGACTTGCCGTCTATTCACCGGATCCGGACCCAATTCCCGACAATCAGATTGACTCAATAAAATACAATATTTTCTCTATAACCCTAACCCTAACCATGTGAGAAAATCAGATTGCCGGGAATAAGCCATATTGGAATTGCCAGTGCTCATGTGCAACCTCAAAGCAATCCTCTTCCGTTTCGGGATAAACAAATTTTGCAGCCATGGATACGGGCATAGTCCGATAGGTGTCATGTATCCTATTTGACAGATGTTATGATGATAAGTGATATACATGATATGACCCCAGTAAACGAAATTATTATCGGTAGTCCTTGTATTCTGCTGCTTCTGTCGAAAAGAAAGAATCTTGCGTTGTTGCGGGTAGCGGGCGAGTCAAACAAAAATCGGATTGAACTAATATTATTCCGTGAAAGACAAAAATCATCCTAGATTGATTTGTAATACTACATTATATATGGCTATCAGTGAGACCGGAGTGATAATTTATTATCTAGAAGTTGCATTGTTGTATCGAAGACACTATCACTGATATGGTGTGAAATCGAATCGAGAGAAAAACAAATAAGTTAATGTATTTCCCTCAATCTTTTGTGGTAAACATATTTCCTAGGTTCATGTTTGTGATAATAATTACATTTGCTTAAATTACAGTGTTTCCTAGCAGCTAATAAATAAGTATAATATATAAATCCATTTTATAATTTGTATTAATGAAACGAAAAACTGAAAAACAAGTAGGCCCTTTCTGGCCTAATCACGAATATTCATTTTCAAAGCACTGTAAACATTGTTCCATTGATTCAACAATTATAAATTACCTGAAATACTCCAGAAGAGATAGTTAAAATTACAAAAATACAGCTAAAAATTGAGAAATTGATCCATGCACATTCTTATATATGTGAACGATATATATAATAGTTTATGCTTCAACTTGGTTGCTTATATAAAATTGAAATGAACAGTAGGCATATTCATTATATATACATGATAATGCATTAGATTTAAGTCAAATTTGACTAGACTATATTTCAGTTCTATACGCAGGCCTCATCATTACTATAACATGCATATCTTACTTTATTAATCATATTACTGCCATCAGATCCATTGACTTGTATTTCCTGTGTGGCGACTGCCGTTTCATCGTAAATTTGGTTAATTTTAGTGCTTATTTAATGTGCCTATAACCCCCATAAACATATTTTATCAAATTACATACTAATCCACATATGGATACGGGTAAATGCAACGGGTAAATGTACGTAATCTAGTATATCTATTCATTATTATGAGCAGAAACATAATCTTCAATGTCTCCTTTATATAATGGCTTGATGTAAACATTTCTATCGCCTTTCTATATATTTTTAATTAATCTAAATAACGGCCCAATCGGTCTTGCCGTGCTACAAGAGGATTCGGTTCGTGTTTTTATCATTGTTACGCAATGTGCGGAGTTGGGTGTGTTTATAATTTATAATTGTATGTGGTTTGTTTATCCCGATGCTATCCCATGGTTCATTGCGCGTCGGAGAACTCCAATCTGTTAGTGGGTCAGGGCCATAGCGCAAGTACTGGTCCGAGTCCGGGGAATAGACCCCACTAAATGCAACCCTATTCACAAACGATAATAACCAAACAACATCTTCATGGATGCTAGACAGTTGTGAGGTATTAACCACAAGCAAAAGCAATCTATATAACAACACTATTATACTATCCCACATTAACAGCCATCATTAGAAAGCTTCTAAAGAAATAATTTTTAACATAATGTAATTAAGTACGGCTAAGAGCAACTTTAATTAATGAATAGAGAAAACCAATTAGTACATAGCAGTACTATTTTCGCTAACCATTAGGCAATGTTTAGTTTAAACATATTTTATTCAAGACGAAATGGATAAGTTTCAAGTTATTACAACGTAGATGAAAACTGCTCCAAGATAAGGGAAAGAAAAGATGGGGAGAGAATAAAGAAATAAATAAAGAGAATAAAGAAAGAATGAAAGACACATGTACATATTCTATAATCTATGAATATTTACATTTGCAAATCGTTGTGTTTATTTAATTATAATGTACAACTGTACTAACTCTAAAATGGTTTCATTTTCAGATACAATGTCGAATAATAGTATATATAAATACATGTAAATATAGAAAATATCAATATACCGGTATACCATTTATTTAACAACACCTACATGCATACACCAATGATGTGCTGAAATAACTAGGCTATGGAATGTATGCGATATGTTTGGTCTGCATAGTAGGCCCATTTACGACTGGGTTGTGTGATGAAGAATGTAATGATATTGTGTTGCATCAGCTTCTAAAATGTGCGAACCTCGAAACAAAAAGAAAGCAATTGTATGAAAAGTTATTTGATGGATTATGTCTAGAACAGTACATGAAATTTGAAGACTGAAATGAAGACGAATTATTAATAGTTACATTTCTAGGCGGAATCGCTAAGCCTGTCAGTGACATACCATTGGACATCTGGCGGAGTTCATTACTATAGTGGAGCTCATGGAATTTACAATTCAAGTTGCATAATTATTTGATCTGTTGACAGATGAGTTGTGTGTGTGTGTATATACATATATTATGTACATAGTTAAGTAATGACAGTAATTCTATGTACTCTCCGACTCTACTGGAGGACATAAAGAGTATTAATTCATTCAGTCATATCAGTACTATTTTTGCTAACCATTATGCTATACACCTCATCATAATTTAAGCGCAGCCCAATATTATTGAATGAAGACGGTTCAGGGGTGCTATTCCCTGATATACAACAACAAACACAATACATAGTGATGCCAGTTGTATTGATTCCACTAATACATTAAAAGGAAAAAAAATATTGTGAAAGAACACAATGTCAGTGTGTTATGAACTTGGGAAAACTTTGATCATTTCGTATAGGTAATGGACATCAACTGTCTACAGTAGGTGTCAGGTAGACTCTTTATGGGACCACGAGGCAAGACAGAAAACTCAGTAGCGAGTGTAAGCACCGGATATTGAGGACAAGTCGTCGGAAGGTTATTTGGGCAAATGGTTCCACTCTTCATGCAGTGGAGCTTCTAACTGTGCAAGAGTTTGAACTGCGGGGTCTCAACGTCTGATATTCCGACCCAGGATGTCCCAAACATCCTCACAGAAAATGGGATGTGATTTTAGTGGCGCTAAATTATAATGAGGTGTATATAATGAATTCTTCTCTACAGGCACACGTATTTTGACCGTATCTGCCAACGATACGGATGGTGAGAAGCCGAATAACCAGGTGAGGTTCGTCATTGTCTCCGGAGGGTCAGGAAACTTCAGGATCGACGGTCGCAGCGGAAATGTCAGCGTACAGACTGGCGCCAAGCTGGATCGAGAGCTGTCTCAAGTGTACGATCTCGTGGTTCTGGCTCTGGACCAAGGTTCTCCATCGCTCTCTGCCAATACCACAGTTACTGTGACCATCACGGATGTCAACGATGAAAAGCCAGTATTCGCTCACAGCACATCAACCGCAACAGTGATGGAGAATTCAACTTCAACGCTTCCATTTTTCACTTTCAACGCAACTGATCCAGACCTTAGTCATACGCTCATATACAGTATCATGTGGAACGCCTCACATGCCCAGGATGAATACGATGCCGACGTACATATCACCAATGTTAAAGTAGGTGTATACTATGTTTGAATGCATTAAATGTAGATAGCAGATACCAGTACAGTCCGTTCAACGCCGCACTATATCTCAAATGAAATGTGCGTTCACAGCCATAACGTACACATATGCCATTGAGGTCATTCGATGGCTGTGACTAGACAGTGTTGAGTTCAGTACCCAATTTATAATTACGTTGTTTGTTTTTTTAATTTTGTTTTTATTGTGGTTTTAAGTCGCTTTCAAGATTATTTCACTTATATCACCACTTGTCAGTTTAGGGCATGAGGAAATCCGCAACATCCGTAGCGCTGAATATTGCAGTAAACCTGCTAGCATCGGCTGGTACTGACAAGACCAAGGATGATAACTGCATTGCCACTCTACAGACATCG
>JAUTBT010001738.1:0-10488 GCA_032361225.1 Lepetodrilus schrolli
GAGAGAGAGAGAGAGAGAGAGAGAGAGAGAGAGAGAGAGAGAGAGAGAGAGAGAGAGAGAGAGAGAGAGAAACATACTAGCAGTGTTAGCGAGTACATAAGTCGCATCTGTTTTCTGTATTCCAGAACAGGATCTGTCGACAGACCAATACCTTAGTTACCGGCAGCACCATTGCCAAGAATACGTGGGCACCGAGATGACGTCAGATGAGCTTCGTGAAGAGATTGGCGTTCTTAGTCACCTGAGCAAAGATTCACAAGGAATCGTGTCGTGGACAAATTTCTTGAACCACGAAAGTTTGAAAATATTGAACAAGAAAAACAAAGTAAGCTGTAATGGTAGATGTATGCTAAACGTGTACACGTCCGTTGTCATTTGCACATTTGATTGGAGACTAGCGCTCTCCCGTACGAAATTGCGTAATTATAACGGTAACCTTAGTCATAGACAGTGACAGTGACACCATGGCTAAGGTTGAAGGTACGGTTATTAGAGTTCCGCCGTTTCGCAGAGGAGAGCCCAGCAGGCCCCGGGATTACGAAACATTTTGAGTACGATTTCATGCTACAGCTCAAATTTGATATGGGGATTTGTGAACAAAACTTGAGTTGAGCATCAAATCATACTAAAACAGTTTCGTAATCACTGGGCCTGGACAATCTTTCATGAAGCTTTCATATCGACTGATACGGTGCTCCCATATCTCTTAATGGATAGTATGCATGAGTGTTTAATGAAAGGGTGATCCTTTAAGACATATCTTTCGCTTTTGCTTTCTTTAAACTACACCTACCGTGGTACCGCACGACATTAGTTTGTCATGTGAGCACAGCCTATGGAACTAACTGTATAGAATTAATTCCATGTTTTGTGTATACATGACAGTCACCATTATATAGTTGTGTCGGTGTCATGTTGACAATCTCATAAACACATATGTATATGTATGTGAAATGTGCTAGATTTCATTCTGAATTCACGAAAACCCGAACTTCCATATATGCCTATTGATTTGTCATGACAAGATACCGCACTCTCGTTGCCTTATAATCAATTGTATAGCTCGTTGGCATACTGTTATGTACGTCGTTCACTGCCCTACATATTAGTGATGAACAGACCCATAACGGAAACCAATATAAACCGGAGTTATTCACTACGCAGACTCATTTCCGCACCCAACAGGAAGTGCTACTAGCAATGTTATATATCTCTGTGTTGACGTGATTGCAATCGACGTGATTAATCGCATTAACGATAATAATATTTTATTACCAACATGTAGAGACTATGACTGGTCATGACTAGTAGCCTACTTTATAGCAGCTGATGCTGTAGCGTACTACTACTACTACTACTACTACTACTACTACTACTACTACTACTACTACTACTACTACTACTACAACTACTGCTATATTTTTAACGTACGAAATAGTGGACATCGCTGAGTACCAGAGCATAAGTAGACTACTAATACACATTCTAAATATCGAAATACACACGTGCACTCATGTATATGCAAATTATATGCAAGTAAAAAAAATGTATTGACGTTGATATGTATCTGTATACAAATCCGATTTGTTGCCTCGTTCTCAGAACTATCTCGTGCGCATGCTGAGCGACCAGGAAGTGGAGGATGCCAGGCAGATGGTGAAACTCAGAGACACTTCCGGTCGGGGAGAACTAACCCAGGATGTGTTGCAGCGGATCGTATCTCAACTGTAAGTATGACGCCGAATCATATATAAACTCAGTATGACGCCATATCCTAGTAATAAGAATACATCAAGATTATATATACACTAATGCTGTGTTCACACTCACGTCTTCAACCGGTTTGAAACGGCCTTAAACCGACCTGAATGACTCGATCCTAATTAAAGAGGCCAGCTCATATATATATATATATATATATATATACACACACATATAGACAACAGTTCAGATAAAACACCGAGAAAAAGAATAACTACTGTCAATATTATTTTCTGTCACGGATCAACATCCACGTGTCGCTAGATTCATCAGAGAGACATTGTAATGTATCGTGAGCTCAATTGTTGTTCTTACGCGGTAATGTAACCAGCTGGTAGAAAGAAGAAAAAAACACTACCAATGTGAATGCATATCTTGGTTTCTGTGAGCGGGATCTGTGTACACAGAAACCTGTGACGTCACAATTTCCGGATGCGGCCGCCCTTTTGGGGCGGAGGGGGTAAGCGTCTTTGGGTAGGAAATAAATATATTTCTCGATGACTAAAAAATCTGAAAAAAATCTCACATGTCGGGATAAGATTGTTCTTCCAGAATATGCAATAACCCCGATAGTGACCATTATTCCTTATGCAAGTATGATCTTGCCTCTTTAACTGTTCACACTACAGGCATTTCAAATCCAATTTCAAACCAGTTTACTCACGCCACATTTTAATCCGTATGTATATATGTATGTATGTATGTATGCATGCATGCATGCATGTATGTATGTGTCTGTGCGCGCGCGTGTGTGCACGAGAAACAGAGATAGGGGTGTAGAGAGGGAGAGTGAGGAAAGGAGAGAAGAGGGAGAGGGAGACATGTAGAGATGAAACGTGCACGTGATTTCGCCTTGATACTGTTTTCATGTGATAGTTGGTTTGAAAGTGATTACAGTGTGAACACAGCTTAACAGAATGCATCTGTGAGTCATATATTTTACTTTGTTCCAGTGATAGGATATTTCACGTGAGATATAGACATGAACAAATAGAATTTGCAGACGACGACCAATCAGGGTAAGATAAGCCACCCAGTTGAGTGAAAGACATATTCATGTTTTTTCCCGGACCTACCTTACATTATTTTCCATAATGCGTAGGAATTAAATGCGGCCATAAGCCAATCGCACTTTTCGCATTAATTTCCCGCTTTACAGTATATATATATATGCATATGTATGTATGTATGTATATGTATGTATGTATGTATGTACACTATCTATTGATGATAGTATTCATGAAGTTGACCATTTTTCTTATTTACGGTATGCACATACTAGTATTTTGTCTGCCTATTTAAATGTCAGAACGTGTTAACTAGAAGTTGGCATAGGCATACGCTGTAGATCTAAATTTATTTATCGCGGTATTTAAAAAAAAAAAAAAAGTCGTATTTATGTTGCAGGATCGTCACTTGGGACCAGTTCCTGCAGAAAACTGCCATTTTCATCATAGCCGGGAGACTAAACATCTTCAGGAAAGCCGTGGCGGAAGTGAAGAAGCACGCAGTCTCAGAGGTTATGTCACGCGACAAGAGCTCCACTTCCGCTTCCCGTGTGGCTGTAACGTCTAGAATTCCTCAACGTGTAGGAACCGCGCGGTCCGTTTACGTCAAAACCTCAGTTTGTGCTCGAGTGCGAAAGGATTCCAAGGCAACGAAAAGGCCGATGTCTATGATTTAGAAATAGCAATCATCAACGTCATGCGACTAGCTTACTCGTATTTACATTGAAAGTGAAAACATACGGAACCATTTTGACAACATTAATGATTTCCAATAGACTTGATGTCGATGGACTTTGGTATACTCCGCTATCTCGAACATATTTGAAGGTATAGGCAAGGGGAGGGGGGGGGGGGGGCATCAAAGCCATGATTCCGCCAAAGATACCGGTAGCGGAATTGTCCTTGTTCAGCCCATTTCCCCAAACTGCATTTTAGCAGTTATTCTGTGTATTTGCGCTATATTAATGGGTATAGATATAATAATAATATTAAAATAGTAATGGATATTTAAAACACGGCATATATATATTGTACATGTTTGTCAAGGAATATGTCTATGTCTTGTACATCGTAAATCGTTATATATAAGAACAATTTACAGGTTTATATCATATAATATACCATGTATACACAATTTTTCATTATACATCTTTAGCTCATAAGAGTCATGCTATATTTTGTGTGAAAAGCTTCCATTAGTTCTATATTTTTTTTAATGTAGCTTCCAGTCTGATTGGACATATATAACATGGACTTGTGCATTATTACTATTTGTTTCTTTATTAACCCAGTTACCTGTCATAATGCTAATGTGTACCCCTTGGTGTCTCTAATCTCGGTATCATGTTCTAGATCTAGTTCTCTTCATTGACCCTGAATAAAGGCTTTGGATGTAATCCCACACCATATGAACTATAATGCACTCGTTACATTAGACATATCCATGTAATGTCCCTGGATACAACATACACGTATACATTACAAACTCACCATGCTTCACGTAATACGGACCATATAGATAGCTAAATACAATTGCGATGCACTGTATATATAGTTGAATTTGACATTTGATACAAAACACCACGTTTATTTAATGAGAGCAATAAATAACGTGACTGAACAGTTTTTGTTAATGTAACAATATAACAACAGTTCCACTGTAACACTGGGTGTACAAAATAATATATATTAAATGGTCAAACATGATTGCTACTATAATAGTTTTGGTAAGATTACGACATTATCCGAAGCAATGCATAGAACGAATGTGTGTGGGATATTGACATACGGGTATCTTCAATATCCGTACATTGCTCTTCGGAGTAAACATCTATCAGTATACCCGATCGGTTCTCGTGAACAATTAAGGGTCAACGTTGGCTGAAAGTAAGAAACCATAAAATGTGGTTAGAAATTCCTATACTGAAGAGTAGCATTAAATACAAGATACGAAACAACGTAACTCTAAGGTAACCGTAACTCCAACCTTAGCCATAGACTACACCATTGCTAATAGATTGCAGTTGAGGTTACCTTAGAGTTACCACGTTTATCTGATTGGTATTTTTTCCAATTGGGGTTTTACAGCCGCTTTCAAGATTCTTTCACTTATATCACGTCTTGTCAGCTCAGGGCAGGAGGAACACCACAACAATGTTGCAGTAAACCTGCGAGCACCTGCTGGTAGCCTACTGCACACCATTTACCCCTCAACTGGACTGAAAACGGACAGTATTAACTTCGATTAATTTCTATGTAATGTTTAAAAACAAAAATTAAACAGAATCGTATAGACATTTGGTAGTGTGGATAAATCCCTCCCTGGCCGCTATTATCGATAATCCGATTGGCACTGTAAGCGTAAACAGGAGTGGAACAATGGCAGAATGAATGTCACGCATCAATGGCATCAAAAGCATGATCAGTAGATATTAACGTCTCAGAATCTAACTGACACCCTTGATTCGATAAAACAGATACAATCCGGTTTAACTATCGTCCATATATGGAATGGGTAATATGTAGCACATCATCACAGTCACGAGGTCGATTCCACCGATCCTCGAGTTATTAAACCACTGACATCCTGTCAAGAATTGGGCATCCCGTGTTCTGCTATCCACTCGTTAATCATCGACATGTACCGGTACCTCATATGGCCCTGGGAACGTCTGGCTAGTAAATGCAAGGTTGCAAAGTCTTTGGGTTTCTTTATTTCCACGGTTTCCTCTGATTTTTGCACTACATCGTCTTTAGGATCCTTGGTGATGGTCACGGCTTGTACCCTCCTGTCTTTGGTGTGCGCTCTCAGAAAGGTGGGAAGTGCTCTCGGCTGGCCAGAAGGCCGTGCGCAAACTCGCATACTCTGAAACGTGCCGCTGTCTTTTGTGTACGTTGTGCCAAAACCAACACTCTTTTCTATCGTTGATGCCCGCTGAAGCGACACATTGACACCCTTATCTATTATTCCTAATCCCACTCGCTGAGGCGACACATTGAATGTCAAGTTTCTTTTTGGCATCAGTGGCAATTTGTCGGTGCTGAACGCGTTGCTGATCTCCCCGTGACGTACCGCGGCGGCTGTGGAGGTACCACTGCCGCCACCACCACCACCACCACATCCACCGCCATTGTCATGGTTCATTCTGCTCCTGTCGGAACCATCTTTACCTTTTTTATTGTTCATGCCTCTGCTGTTGACCCCGGAGTCCGTGTGACTGTCTGTGTTGCCCCACGCCTCGCTGGCCAGGAAGGGTCGTTGACTGACAGACGGAAGGGTGGAGCTCCGGTGTCTGTCCCTACTCAAAGACGGCCCCCCGCTCTCTTCGGAACCCGACGTTGACAATCCAGATAAATCCAGTTTTGTTGATTCTGATCTCATGGGCGTGGTTTGTTTGATGACGACAAGTACCTCCATGTCATCTTGATCCGAGGAAGAACCGGAGAACTCACGCAAGCGTTCCTCGATCCGGGACGCCTCATGTTTCTCCTGTTCTCGAATCGCGCTTAAATCAAGAGATAACTCGCTGATTGTCGTCTGCCCACCTGCCGCCATGTTGCGTACCCATAGCTCCCATAATGGAATAGGTCGCTGATCTACTCTAAAGCTGCTTATTCGTAGAGGAAGGCTGTAGTTAGGGTTTGTGTTGCAGGAACGTTTGCTCTCGTTTCTAAATTCGGCGATAATCCACCGATTATCAAACTTCGCACTGTACAAGAGCTTACTCTACAAGTGCTGTTCGTCAGTCCGGATTGTGACACCGTTTTCCGCCCACGTATATTCGTGGAGTACGTGCACACGTGTTGGCCTACGTGGAGTGCCTACTTGGAAGGGGATGACAGCCCGTATGACAAATATACCGCAACTCTGTAATAGGCAGGGCCAGCTCAAATGGGTCTAACCAACAGGATTAGGTTTCATTCGCTGTCAGTGCATTTTAGTTAATCTTCGGTGTTGATGCGATACCATCTAGTTTTATTTGTATGCAGCATACAATATAGATGGTAGGTATTATTACATCGCTTCAATGGGCTCACGTCGTACTTACTCACGTACAGTAAATACCTATATCCTAGCAATATGATAGTGGATTTAAAGCATTGCAATATATTAGTTTAAACATGCCTATAAGTAAATATTTATACGAACGAAGAAGGAAGCTTAGATAGCGTTTAGACATGCTTATGTGTAAAATTTATACGAGTAAGGAAGAACGCTATCTAGATAGGCATATACTTTAAAGTGAAGTATTCACATTATTTTAGAAAACCTAATACGGTAGTTGTTTACTATTCGTTCTAGAACAAATCTTAGAACAACTCCAATTAATTAATAGAATAAAAGCCATACCAGCAAATTATATATTATTCAATATACGTGGCGGATATCTATTGCGTAATAACGATTCCATAATTAACAGTGTTGATTACGTCTCTTTGTGTTTCTTAGGTGAAATGTATACGTTTTCGACTGCTAGTTCGCCCTCTCGATAAATAGAGGTTATTCACCAAGTGTCTTTAGATACCATCTATATCCTGCACTTAAGGATACTCTTTGTATCAGACGAGCTTCAGCGAGTCTAATACATAGAGATTAACCCTAAATGCAGGATATAGACGATATCTAAAGACACGAGGTTAATAATCTCTTTATCATCTAATGTCAAGCTTAAATACTTCACTATAAGAAAACAACATCAACGTGTGAATCGACATTTTAAAGTTACGCGTAGGAATACATACAGGTCAGTAAATTGTAAGCCGCTTCACGCAGTGATAAACATACCAAAGGGAAAGAAACAACTTTAAGAACAATTCGTATTACAAATTGTAAACATATGGTAAATGCCGTCGAATCTACTTTCCGATCGTATATCCGTATAGTAGCATCTATAAATAGTAGTATGACGTCAGACGTCATAAAGTCATGACGTCATACACGGTCAGAGCTCCCTAATTTGCATAGTTATTAGTCCGGCAAAGTAGCATGATACACGACGAAATATCTGTATACTTGGTTATTCTCATAAATTTTCTTGAATTGCATTCTTATTACTGGTTATTTCAAAGTAATTTTGTAAAATATTAATAAATACTATTTTATTTGACATGCTTGCACATAATATTTGTCAAAATTAATAATAATTTTAGAAAAAAACGGGCAAAATCGGTGTAAATAATGTCCATATTCAACTTTCCATTAGATGATGAAGCTGTTTGTCGGCAGGTTTCAATGGTTTATTACATTATATTAAATAATTAGAATAACCCACTCGATACGTATGGTTACGGGAAATATGTCCCTCGTGAAAATAATGTTCAAATATGAACATTAATTTCACTCGGGACATATTTTCCGTAATCACTCGTATCTCGTGGGTTATTCTTTAATCCTTCAATTATATATATGTATGTATACGACTCATGCAAGAGCAATGTATATTCAACAACATTTATTAATGGCCAGTAGCCTTTTTAGACATATAAATTTAGCATTGTATTTTTCTAACAACGAAGGATTTCAGGTACTCTTCAATAAAGTGCAGCATTGGAAGAAGAATGGCACCAGATTCTTCAAGCCGAGTTCCGAAATTTGGTAGAAAACTTCCCAACAAAATATCTGCCGCCGGCTCTTAAGGTATTTTGTTGAGTATATGTTTTAGTATCATTACATAATCAGAGCATAAATATGATAACTAGGACACCCCTAGCGTATTGACGATTCATAGTTTGTTCACATTTAATATTCTGGAAGTTTTGTTACATAGCTTGTAATTATAATTTAGTAACCAAAGAACTGGTGCAGGCCAAAACGACACAACAGTAGTCTGACATTCATTAAAACCACCACAAAAGACATACATAATTAAATGTATAGCGTCATACTTTTAGCCAAACGAATTCATAAATTCAAAACGGGTAACACGCATGTTAGTTTGATGAATATCTCAATTTGATTACGGGAAGTTACAATAAAACCATGGGAGAACTTGAGGATAGTTTTAATGAAGTTCTCTAACAGTATGAAGAAAATGGTAAGCAATTTAGGTTCCATTAGGAGGCCTATATCGGTATCGTTTCACGAAGCTCTACTACGAGACTAGTCTTAGAGCGCTCTCGAAGCGATCTTTAATACATGGGGATTGTATACTTATGAGATAAGATAGATACCCTGGACGACAACTCAACTGGCGCAGATCCCGCGGCAAGGCTAGCTACTGCGAGTGATCACAATCACAGTGATCACAGTGGTTCTGTCGCGAGCCAGCGTGAACACATTGTTATGATATCTGATGCATCATGATAGTAGTAAACTTTGAAGTACATGCATTCGTAAATGTTAGTTGTTTGTTGTTGTATTTTTATTGATCGATTTACAAATTACTTTGAAACCCTTATCCAATTGTCGTGCCAGGTATCATGTAAAGGGAAATGCGCAACAGGTAACGTCGAACAATGGAGTTAACGTCATAATGGGCTATGACTGGGCGCCTGTTAAAGAACAACCAGTCTCTAATCAGTCAAGTTTACTGCAACATTCAGTGCTACGGATGTTGCCGGTTTTGTCCTGCCCTAAACTGACAAGCAGTGAAAGAAGTGAAAAATAATCTTGAATGCGTCTCCAAACCCCAATTAAAAATAATTAAGAATCTAGATTTAGTTATAAGCTTGCGAAGAAACCTACTTACAGAGTGAAAAAAGCTTATTAACATTCGTACCATATGCATCTTCTGAGATAAGTACCAACTGAGGCGTATTACCTTACGCGTCATCACGTTCTGTTACAAGTTGCTGCTATCCTTTTTCAGAGCAACGATTGCTGTACAGACATAATCCTGAGAGGAAGGAAAACATGTCCTAGGTGAAACATTTCGGTAGTTCACCAGAATGTTTCATTAGGTCTTGCGTGCTTGGCATTACACGCGGGTGGTAGTGTTACTATTGGTTACGTGCTCATACAAACATTGGCCAGTCATGGAGGAGGTTTTTGCATTAATACGAGGTATTTCGCTGTACTTCACTTTGTTCTCTGACTGAACAAGTTCACGATGCACATTCTTGACGCATTACTACTTGTTTTTTTAAATAATTGTTATTTTGCAAAACAAATAAACTAAATAAAACAGTTCAAAAACTGATTTTAATATGTATTGTAAAGAATTAAGAATCGTTACATTATTTTGGAATGATTTCAGTTCCTATTAATAATATGAAAGTGTACATTAGAATATATCTGCGAAAATGTGTACAGGCCAATTCAACACGTTCACGACCGCATTCATGCACTGATATTAATACCGACATTGTCCAACTAGAAAGCAATGGTTTAGACCAATTTATTGACCAATTAATTCGAGAGTATTTATTTTGTCAAAGATTGCATGACAATACACGCCGTTAATGCAAACAATAATAATGTATGTACACAGTAAATACTTATAGACAGATATCCACAGTTTCAAAGGCAGTCCACCGGCTATGAACGTACTATCACCATAAGTTAGTGCCATTAAAACAGTCGCTAGCTTTTCATTGTGTGTGCTACACTCAGTGTACATGTTCTATAAGGAAGGGCAAATATGAACTATTTAAGAGCGACAATGTGATCAATTCGATATTGCTGTCACAACTGTCCAAGTATCTACTGTAAATCAGGAAATTAATGCGAGCAGGATATTAATGCGAAACATGCGATTGGCTTATGGCCGCATTTAATTCC
>JAUTBT010001740.1:0-10486 GCA_032361225.1 Lepetodrilus schrolli
GTTATTTAGGTTTCAGTACAACTGTAAAGTCGGTAGATTAATTAGCTGTGTACTGTAAAGACAGTGGGCCTCACTATGTATTCCAGACATTATAACTTGGAAATGCTTCCAGCTGTAATTTTAGGGCTGCAGCAGTGACAAAAGTCATTTATGAGGTTGTCAACTTTTACCTACGGCCAAACAAGGGTGCATGACTTTTTACGGGACACCTCAACCAATGAAATCGCTAGAATTATCGCATGTTTTGGATAAAGGAGACAACCAACTGTGTACATCCTAAATTAGGCATCTGCAGATAATTGTTGTCGTGCATTACTCTTATTTCAAATGTCTACATGTTTTTCTTCCCCCAGGGAATAATTAATAATAAATTGACTGTGCTATATGTATATGACACTGTGCTATATGTATATGACAGGCATACTTAAATCTGATTTATTAATGAAAGACAAATTGTAAATAGGTCTATGCAAGTTGTTTTCCTGGCAATTCTTCTTACATGTCTAGGATTTCCTTTAATCGAACTTCCTCTTTCAGTATCTAATCTAAGCTGTTCAATACTCAAATGAAAGAAATCAATTAAGCATTGAATAATGGCTTGTGAATATAAATGAAAATGTAACTTTCATCTTTGTGACTAGATATAGACTGCTGAGCTTTTATATATAGTTGTCCATAATAGTAAACACAGGTGAATGCTGTGCCAGGGGTATCTGTTAAAATGGTTAACATACCATCAGATCTATTCCTTAAAAAAATTGACATAATTTGAAAAACAAATCTATATGCAATGAGTTTTGACCTGGTATTGTTCAAACAATAATAAATTCAATGCTGAACCTTTAACCCTCTCCCTGCTGGATTAGGCACAGCTCTTTAGGGCATTTCCAGTTGCCTCCAGCATGGGGAGAGTTAATCTAATGTTGGGCTGGTCATAGCGCAATGGTAGAATGTTTGGACTACAGAGCCAAAGGCCCCTGGTTCTAATCCTGTCCTGAGAAACTGGTATCAATGTTCGCGAAAGTTAACTTTCTGACGCGATGTTGATTGAATGTGCTGTCTGTATTGTGGCAATGCAGTTATCATCCTTGATCAGTCCGTGCCAGCCAGTACTTGCAGGTTTACTGCAACAATCATCGTTGTGGATGTTGCAGGTTTCCACCTGCCATAAAACTGACAAGATGTGATAGAAGTGAAATAATCTTGAAAACTGCTCTAAACCACAATTTAAAAAACCAAAAATAAATAAATAAATAAACCCCAGATCTATGCATCTACTCAATCATTTGATATTAAAATTGACATTACTTTAGAAATTTCCTTGCAAGGTGTTCTTCAGAGTGGAAAGCATTGTTGTGGGTTTTCACTTGACGTCTTGTTGTGACTTTAAACTTTTAAGGTTCAACTTTTAATCTCAATTTATATCATACTTGTGAATAGCATTCTGATTTTAGCTGTCATAAATCGAAAACAAATCCATGTATTTTTTTCTAAAAGAAGTTAACAACGTTAATGTGTTTTCCCAAATTTTCGTTTAATTTTATGACAAAGTATTTATGCGTTTTCCACACAAACATGACACGTTCCCTTTAATCACTAGTTATTGATCTGTATCTGCACTCTGTTGTCTACTGTACGTTAGCGCTGATCACATTAGCGCTGATCACGCAGTCTTGTCCTACGAGGTATTTGTTATACTTAAATCTGGAACAGGAATTTATAGACTCCACGAGCTGTCAAAGTCCATTGTAATGAATCGACAGCCTCGTCCATGCTGTCAAATTGATGCAAATTTATACATAATTATGTAAGAACTTCCTGGTTTCAGTTACACTTTACACTAATAATTCTGGACATGATGTCTTTCTAGATATCTTGTTTATCTCCAGATTTACTTCAGTTCTCGAAATATGTGTTGCCATTTCTTCTGGGCATCTGGTAAATGATGCTACTTTTGGCGTGGATTTATATTTCAAAAATTCAAATTAAAGGTCTCTACTGTTAAATGTGGTGTCTTGTTGTACAATACTTTTGCTTTTGAATCATTCCCTTTGCATATACATATCCTGCAATAAAGTTTAAATATGTTAAATCAATACAGTGAACCCTCGGTATACCACTAGTTTATGGGTCCACGCAGTACAACCCGCGTTATTGCATACCAGCATATGGAGAGATCATGTGTTACAGTTGTTCATAACGCATGTCAGCAGAGATCGCTGTCATAACAGTCATGGCTGGCAGTCAACAGTCATGCTTAGTTGAGTAGATGACTAGACATGCTTAAGTATCAATCAGTCCATATACTTTGATCACAGCGTCATTTCTTGCATCTCAATATTACCAGTACATTTCAAGGGAATCGTATATTAAAATAAAGCTCAATCGACCACCATTTTGTTTGTTGTACTTCCGGTATTAAAATCCAGACAATTTACTCATTATAACACAAACTATCTTCATGTAAAGTTTGTAATATAAATGATATAAGTCGTAGTATGTGAAATCAAAACACAACGCATGATTATTTAATCGCATTAAGAAGCCTATGGGGTTCCTGACAGTTTATCAGTCTTGTTGACAAACAGCTGATTGGGTCAACGATAAACGCCCTTTTTTATAGTGTTTTCATAATGATTTATTGTGCTGTGAAAAATCTCTTCTTGTACTTTTGCCGAAAATTCCAGAGAGAAAAGATTTCAGATAGTCCCTTTCTTTTTTACTGCACACGGCAGCCAACCCAATATTATAGATTAAGAAATGAGGTTCACCGTTGACCCTGCGGTTTAAGCGAATCCGCCGATGTAGTGAAGGGCTTTATATCGAGGGTTCACTGTATTACAATGTGCAGCTTGTTTGGAAGAAACCTTTTAAACATCATTAGACTTACCAAATAGTTTCAAAATGTGAAAGTATGTTTTTTGGGGTCCAAGTACTACTGATTGACATTATTTTTCTATGAAAAAAAAAAAGTCACTGAATAGCTTTGTCCTCTTGTGTCTTTCTTCATGACGAGTCAATGTTCATGGTGGATATATTGAATAGCGCTACTAGTATTCAGATGAGAATATTGTCTGTGCCACCGGTGGTATGTTGACTCGACCTTTTTGATGGTTAGGATAAAGTTCGTGGAAATGAACATGTCAAAGGTCCCGGCATCACTGTTCGCAAAAGTTACCTTTCTGACACAAGCATTATAGGATGCACCGTCTGTACCATGGCAATGCAGTAGTCATCTTTGGTCTGTCAGTACCAGCCAGTGCTTTTATTTTTACTGCAACATTCAGCGCAATGGATATTGTGGGTTTCCTCCTGCCCTAAAATGACAAGTGGTGATATAAATAAATGAAAGATTCTTAAAAGCCGCTCTAAAACATACTCTTTTTTTTTAATAGGTCAAAAGTCAGGGTCACATTCAGAGAACATCTCTGAAATTGGTAAACAACATTCCCGAACTGTTAACATTTAGTTGAGTGTATGCATCGGATTGTGAATGATTAAACAGGGCCCACAATTTAGTACAAAGACTCCTAGAATTATTGATGACTTGGCTTTTACAGATTGAATAGAAGAAAACGGGCCACCATCTGTGCCTGTCAACAACATAGCACCCTGATAATGATGACTAATTAGCTTAACAGTTACTACTTTTACTGTGGCAATGTGTGGCTTGTGTCCTGGAATGTAATATTTCTCTGTCTTGAAAATCACTTTGATGGTTCCCCACCATAGCTTCTTGAAAGTGTTACATTGTAGTATTGTATGTAAAGTATTAGATTTCTCGTAGGAATTCATTTATGGAATTAAGTTTCTCTGTATGATAGCTCTTGTATGCCATGAATAATACAGGCATGGCAAATTTCTGCAGATCCGTGGCAATCAGCTGTTTATTTGTCCAGGGGTCAATTTGTTGCTTGGGGCTTGCAGCCCCCAGACCCTCGGCTTTTTTTCTGTTAAAATCACAATTGCCATGCCTGATAATATGAATCCATATTCTTGTAGGTTTTGTATCAAGTGATGATCGTGTACAAATCCTATCAAAATACAAAAATGTACATATACGAGCAATTTGGTCTCGATCACCCATAACACCATTCAACAGTACTGATACTATTATGCTATTGCTGCACAGTACATGTACCTTTTTAATTGAATTAAGACAACAATTTCACCACATTACCATACAGTGTGTGACGACGCCAGCATAGAATGGAGCCAACATTCTATCCAGGACATTCCTCTAGGAAATGATTTCCTCGTAAGAAATGGTTTCCTCGTAAGAAATGGTATGCCATAATTACCCTAATAATTGGAACCCCCTTATAATTCAAACACCTAAATTAATCGCAAAGAGAAAAATACAAACATAACCAATTTTTTCCAAATGGTATATTTTAAAATTAATTGAACACAATCATTTTAAAAAATATATCCTTTCTATTACCAATTCATTTACAACCATATTTTGTACTTTAATTTGGTTGTCCCTAATTATTCGAACACCAATCATTTTCAATGTTCGTATTTTTATAAAAATGTGAACAGCTACAAATTTATTATTTTCTCCTTTCAAATTATTCAGGTAACTACAGTAACTCCCAAGGTTTTACATAATGCAAGAAGCCAGCATGTTTCTATGTTGTCATTGAGAGTTTGTTACATGGTTAGACTGTAACAGTATGCAGTGGTATGTGTAAATGATTGGAACCATGGCTAGTGCCACTTTGTATGGAATCAGTTTCTAAGACAACCTATATTTAATCAACTCCATGGTAAGTTATATAATGGGAATTTTGATGGATTTGGTTTCCAACTGAAGATATGCGATTGAAAAGCGTCCTTGAAGGCGTAATATATAACCCTCGGAGCGCATGGATCCCAATATTTTCAAATAGTTGTGGAGACATGATGTGTAGATTTCTTTTGCTGTTGTTGTTTTTATTTTTTTTTAACCTTGAGAATGCTTTTCTAACTTGAATTATTTTTGGTTTAGTTTGGGTTAAATATGATTTATTGGAGTTAAACCTGTATACATGTAACTTGTGTTGATCAATAATATGTTTAATAATTATCATAGATCACCTTATTCACTAATACTTATACTTATTACATATTTTTTTACATACACATTTTCTGCCAACCAGATAGTTATTTGTAAATTTTATATTTTTTTGTTTTGTTTTTCAAATCTGATTTTATTAATTTCCTTAAGATTGTTTTCAGGCCAAGTTATACTGGATACATTTGTTTTTGTTAAATTCTGCCAGGTAAGCGAAAAAACAACATGATCATCGGATCAATCATTCATCGAGTTAAAGTATATATAGTATGAAATCTGTATTGGTTAAAGGTTGACCGGTAAGCAGAGAAACTGTTATAATGGAGATCGTTATAACAGGGTCTGTATAAAATATATAATGTTTACCAAAATACACAGTGCCAGTTATCAATCCCTGTGCCAATATGTTCTGTTGTTTATAGTGTATACTTTTGAAGGCCTAATGTTTCAGCTGCTACTATATGCATGTTTTGCATTAAACTGTTAAGGAATGTATTCAGGGGCTCATTGGCTATGTTTAAATTGTTAAGGAATGTATTCAGGGGCTCATTGACTATGTTTTAACTGTTAAGGAATGCATTCAGGGCCTCTGGTTATGTTTAAAATGTATTCAGGGGCTCATTGACTGTTTAAACTGTTAAGGAATGTATTCAGGGATGTATCTTCAGGGGCTCATTGGCTGTTTAAACTGTTAAGGAATGTATTCAGGTGCTCAGTGGCTGTTTAAACTGTTAAGGAATGTATTCAGGGATGTATTCAGGTGCTCAGTGGCTGTTTAAACTGTTAAGGAATGTATTCAGGGGCTCATTGACTATGTTTACGTTTTATCACTGGATGTTGTCGGTATTAATTGCATCAGCATTTGAACTAAGTTTTACATTGCTTTGTCAGTTTCTTGGCTTTTGAAGAACCTTCTAACTTATTATTTGTTGCCTTGACTGAAGGCTCTGTGCCTTATTATTTTTTTTTAATTAACGAAAATTGTCTACTAATGAACTTCCAGCAGTCTATTTGCCAACAACAACAACTATTCAAGCAGTGCACGATAACGCATGCGACATTCATGTATATAGTTCTACAGGTTGTAAGTTGTTGAAAGATCACTGCAGCTACTTAATATACTTTGATATACTTTGCAAATCAATCATAGTAGTCACTTGAGGGATGGGTGGTAGCACAATGGTAGAACGTTGGACTTCAGAACCAAAATTTCTGGGTTCAAATCCCATCCTGGGAGCTGGGCATCAATGCCTTTCTGGCGCGATCATGATAGGATGTGCTTAGTCTGTGTCATACCTTGTTCTCACCCAAATACCCCTATTGAAAATATCACGCAGTTAAGCAAGTCTAGATTACTAAATTAAGTGAAAGGATCTCAGCTGAGCAGGGCTATTGCTGTTGTGCTCTTGCTTCAAGAAACAGTTGCCCCGAGAGTTCATCATCGCAAATGGGTGAAAGATTCCCGCAGCGACGTTAAACTCCATAATCACTCAATCACCCTGAGAGTTCCATCTCCCATAACTATACTGAAGGTAAAATTTGAAGCAACACCATAATTTTGAATGTATAACATTTAGAACTGATATTTGAAGGTTGTGTGCCACTATTAAGACAGGTACATTTGATTAAAATGAAAAGTAAGCATGTTTTGTTTTGTTGAAAAGTAGGGTGTACTTCAAGGAAAACCATAAAAGTAAAGGACACTGTAAGGTATCTTGTTTGAAAATGTTTATTAGTGTTTCATTATGTTAACAGTTCAACAATTTAACCATTAATTGCATACATTGCACTCAATAATTGCTATAACCACCTCGGCTCCCAAACAGTTTTTGACATCATTGATAACACCATTTCTTTTCAAGAAAGTCATCGGCAAATTGTTAAAAGAAATATGCTTTATGAAATTATCTCAAAGCAGTATTATTTAACGTGACTTTAAGTTATGTAAAAAGTGATGGCATATTCAGTGTTGCTTCAAATTTTACCTTCAGTATATTATGGTCTTGCAGTAGGCTATGAGAACTTCAAGAAATGGTTGCCCAGAGATTGCCCGCTCCCAGACACCAGTTTGAGTCTCCGTCCACTCTCATCCTGACACACTGCCAACATCGCACTATCAAGAGTTCTCCAGAGTTCTCCTGCAATCTGTGTCATCTTTCCTGGGATCAGCCAGATGCATTATGTAGACATGCTTCATAATGCTTCATAGATGTCCATAATGACTGGTGTAAGCTGGTAGGGACATTCCTGGCTGTCACTTAATGCTGCCAGTGATGAGCAGAAAGCATCCCAAGTCTGAGGGGAAGTACTGTAGCTCCTCCAATAGACGACCTGCCCTGTCTGAAGATCCTCCAGTAGATGGCCTGCCCTGTCTGTAGCTCCTCCAATAGACGACCTGCCCTGTCTGAAGATCCTCCAGTAGATGGCCTGCCCTGTCTGAAGATCCTCCAGTAGATGGCCTGCCCTGTCTGAAGATCCTCCAGTAGATGACCTGCCCTGTCTGAAGATCTGCCCTTGTGAAACCTTTGGAGTGCGATTTCATACTCGACTTCAAATTTTATGTGTGATTTTGTGAACAAAACTGAGTTGGGTGTCAAATTGAACTCGAAAAGGTTACATAATCTTGGTTCGTGGGCTTCCTTTTCTGAAACTCTTGTATCCACTAAGAGACTAGCAATCTTGTAGGTATCAGATACTTTTTTTAAAATAGTGTTTATAGCTGCTTTCCATAATATTTTGCTGATATTAAGGCCTGTCCATAACGCTGAAAGTTAACTATTTTGTCTTTTATGAACATGGTGACCGCCACACAGATCTATCAGTAAATAGATACGATAACGCTATACAAGAGCTTCATGAAATGATACCCTGGCCATGACGTGCTGTAACAATTTATGTATTTTAATTGTGTTTGGAAATGCTTTCATGATTTTCTATCCTCGTATAAAGGCTTGCCAGTTTATGACATCAACCCTGCAACACCCACAGCACTGAAAGTTAACAGATCTGTCTTCAATACATTACTTCCTGATGGTATATATTGTTGGAGTCGGTTATCAGGGCTTTTACGGTACCCGGACCACTCTGATGGACTGGTTTCTACAGTAGAGTAGATAGACTGTACGCAGGATGTGAAACTGATCTGCTAATCACTTCATTTATGGCTAATGGTGTCTCTCTGTAATTAGCTTTTCTCACTTCAATTTCGGACCATCTCGAACCTGTATTGAAATGCCATTAGTCCTAGCCCACACTTAGGTGTTGGTACATCGATGTCATCTTTTGTTGACGTTCATTGATCCTGTAGTTGGAGAGCCTGTCTGTGGCATAATGATGTCACAACCATGTCGCTCGGTGCTTCATGCGTGGTGTCAGTTTGTTCTTAAAGGTGGTGACATTATGTGCCATTATTTAACAGGTTTTTGTTGGTGTATTTTGTGTTTGTAAGGACAAAGTAGCAATGAAAAGGGATTTATTTTTTGCATGTTTTCATAGAAATTGGTGTTTGCCATCATTTGATATAGTAAATGTCTATGTGTATAAACATAAAGGAATGATGTGTATAAACATTATCAGTGGTGGTGCACGGCCTAGGTGACCTACTTTTCTCAAAATCCAAGATGGCCACTAAATATGCAAATAATGGTATATTGAATTCAGTTTTGTTGTTGATGAAACCATTGAAATGAGAGAAGTAAACAATGAAACAATACTTTTTTCATTTTCGCTCCCTTGTAGCTTTTTTTTTATCCATGATTTAAAATTTTCCTTTTCTTTTTGTTTATTTCCCAGTGATACCTGAAAATGTAACTTTCAGAAATTTATATTTGTTTCGAGTTTTACTTCAATAATTCTTTCTATAACAATTTCCATCAAGTGTTTTTCCACTTTGCAATCATCAATGTTTGTAAATGACAGGTTGCTAACTTCAGAATCGACCACTCAGCGACTTTGTTTTGAATGAAAAGAAATCATCACAGATGACTGTTGTATCTTCAATACACAGCAAGCCTTGACTTCTTGGCTGAACTCTCATGAAAGACTTCATCACTATCATAAGACTTAAAGGCTGTAAATAGTACCTCAAGAAGATGCATTGTCCTCGGAGCCTTTCACTGCAGAGTGTTCATCTTATGCCAGGAAATGAAGGCTGTAACATATGTCACTACGTGAATGAACTTTGTCATAACTACCTCCTTCACCGATGCATGTCCCTATTCTTATAGAGTGTCATGAAAGCATGGCTTTGGTCAACAGGAAAGCAGTTTCTTGACCTTCTCACTGCTAGTATTCTCTGTGTGGGAGGTCTTCAACTGCTTCGCGCAAGGAGAGGGTTAAAAGCCATACCTGAGAGATTATCCTGCTAAGTTCTGATGATTCCCTGATGACCTAGAACCCATAGTCAATGCCCACGTAATGACATTTCCCCCAGGGAAGGGTAGAACTCTGAACTACGCATGCCTCCATTTACTACCCTTCCCATCATAGCTTACATTATCTGTCTGGCAAATGGTACCCAAGTGGCATAGCTAGTTGTCTTCCCGTGTGTCGGATTTGAAACCAACCAATCAAAGCATATGTTATTAATAGCTATATAACGACATCCAAAATGCGAATTCTGCAGGCAATGGAGCCGTGTTGTGGCCAACAAGTGGGTAAAGCTTTTGCATCTTCGGATACATTTCATTGGACTATGAGTGCCGACTGCAGTCCTTTGATCACTTTGCCACAAGAATCAGGGTTTTGATGGCAGTGGGTTATAGCGAGTCAGCAAGTTACAGATCACATGGCCGAGACAAGATGATGTAATGCAGACCGTTGTCTTGCATAGTAACTCATCTTAATGTGGACCTCAATTCTCTGCTACCAATCTTGTTAATGTCACAGACTGTAGTGAAGTGAAGTGAACATGAAATGAGTCGTCATCTGTCGAAAACTTGCAAATTTCATCGGAACTGGACATTTTATCAAAATCTCAAGTTTCTTGAATTAAGCTGCACCTGCTCATTTTAAGAAAGCCACAAAACTTTATCCCCTTAAATAATATTATTCCAAGCCTAAATAATTTATCGCGGCAATTCCAAACACTAGAACAGTTCATTTGTGTGGCTAAACCCATACAAGTACGTATATGTCAAGGTACTATGGACAGTATATTCCTATTGATTTTTCTCACCATTGAACTAATTCATGCTTTGTATGCTATTCTTAGGAAACTATTAACATGATTAGTCTATGATAATCCATTTCTTCCCCAAGTAATTAGTGTCGTCCAATATTTTGCAATGTTGTTTTCTATAGCTTTGTGGTAATTTATAGACATGATCTAATTATTAATATAAATATCTGGTAGTGAGGCCCACTGTCTTTACAGTACACAGCTAATTAATCTACCGATTTTACAGTTGTACTGAAACCTAAATAACT
>JAUTBT010001742.1:0-10482 GCA_032361225.1 Lepetodrilus schrolli
GGGTTTCCTCCTGCCCTAAACTGACAAGTCGTGATATAAGTGAAAGAATCTTGAAAGCGACTTAAAACCCCAACCAACAAAAATAAAATTAAATAAAATTAAATAAAAGAATTAATAATCCTTCACCATTTAGCATTATAATTTTCTAGGCTAGTAGATTGTCGGGGGAATATTAGAAACATAATTATAGTGGTGTTGGTAAAAATCAGGTTGGTGGATCTGTAAATCAGGGATCAAATAACTGGCCTTGTTTACTTTTTGAATGATTTGTTTGGCTGCAAATTAAGAGCTTACTGAAGAGCACTAAGGAGAGCTCTACTGAATGTGTGCAGAACACAGCAGCATCTGCGCACAGGCCCTGCATATTAGAGGATGTATAGTTTTGTAAGGATGTATTTATAGTTTTGTAGGTGTATTTATGAATATTTATTCCCTGATACAGAGTGAGGAGGAAACCACAGAGACGCCGCCTGCAAAGTTACGTAAAGTTGACAACACACCTATGTCCAAATCGTCCAGTCGAAAGGTTAGTAACATCCTCTCTTTTGTGTTCAGTCTATCCGTCCATCTGGTTAACACCCTTTGGGGTTGGTTAGAGGCAGACAGACTTCTGAGCCCAAAGTTCCGAGTTCGAACCCACCACAATGGATTTGACATCAGTATCTGCAGAACTTATCATTATGATGATAGACTTTTACATCTGAATACTTGCATTAATGAGCCTTGGTTTTGTAAGTTTCAAGATGTGTTGCAGGTTTACTGCAACAAGATGTGCTATGTTGATGCAGTTTTTCTCATGGCGTAAACTGAGAAGCTGCATTTGAGGAAAATAATATTTTTTTAATGGCTCTATCATGTCTAAGCACCACGTGGAAAAGGGAAAAAATAAATATTATTACCTTTCACTTCCACACAGTTTTGGGCGATCTAATCTTTCATTATCCCAATTCTTGAGGATGTCTTCCTCTTCCTTCTCTGTTGTAAACTTGGCAGCAGTTTAACCTTTAACCTTTAACCTACCATTTGACCCCCTCCACCTTCGAGACTAATGTTCCCCACGTTGCTATGTTACAGCCTGCCAACAAACATCGGTCATCACGGCGACGTGGGATGACGGACCTCAATGCCAGCACAGAGCAAGAGAACAGCCCAAGCGAGGTCAGCACAGAGTCGACAGCGACGTCGCGGTCGATGACAGCGACGCCTGAGCTGGTGGAGTATATTGACGATGATGTAGCCACGCCCGCTCGGAGAACTCGCTCGGGGCGAGGAGGGACGCTCCTGTACCAGAACGGCTGGACACACGACCTTGAGAGGGCACTGCGCAGGGTCAGGAGGGTCAAGGTCAAAGCCGAGAAGGACGCAGAGAGGGAGAGCGACTCTGAGAAAGACGATGTTGGTGCGGACGTGGACGGTAATGCTAACAACAACTCCACCACGGCCAATCGGGAGAGTGTCACGGAATTGGGGAGAGGCGCAGAATTGCGGAGAGTCGCGGAACTGGGAAGTGTTGATACAGCTCAAGTTGATGGCAGGAGTTCGGAGAGGACTAGAGCTGGCATAAACGGTGATAGTTCAGGCATAATAAACACTGAGAATAATAATGACGATTTCCTCGTTGTTAGCCACGGTAAAACCGATGTGAAGGTCCCGTGTGGTGAAAGTAGTCCAGGTGAAGTTGTTGCAGGTGAAAATGACAGAGAGACTGAAGACAAACGTGCAATACAGATGAACGATGATCTGTGCGATGATGCGGGTCAAGGGTCACATCGACCTGATCAGGAGCATATAAGTGCTAATAATAGTAACAATGGTGCCGAACATTCCGGGACGGACGTGTCACGTTCTTGTGAATCAGTGGACGGTACTGCCGGAGATGACGAGGAAAACATCTGCAAAGAGGATGGGAAAATTACTTCTATTAAACAGGAAGTGGTTAAAACGGAGACCGACTGTAACGAAGTGGCGGCAACAAATGGCAAAGTAAAGCAAGAGGAAGGGGAGGCAACTGGTGTGAAGAAAGAACCAAAAGAGGAAGAGCCTGAGGAGGAAGATGAAGGAGAAGAATTGGTGAGTACAGTCAGCCTGTCAACCGTTAATTCATTTCTTCCTTTTTGTCCGAATTTGTTCTTTCTTTCAAATTACCAGAGCAGTAATATTGGAATATAGACATGCTTGTTGTTGTATATAGGGTCATCTGGGTAAATGTGTGATATTAATTGTGCCTGTGCTAGGTCACAGAGCTTGCACCTTCACTCAGTGGGTGCTTTGACATCTCGCATTAGACCTGGTGCTGCTACGTGAATATTTGAGGAACTTATAATCAGTGATTCACACTTGCTTAATTAGTGATCCAATATTGACAACCTGTCCCATTTCCAACAATGGATCTACTATTAGTTCCACTGTTATTAGTCAGTTTTGTCATTTTCCTCTGTGTTCCAGACGCCGGAGATCGGGGCGTTTGAGATGATCGCTGACAACGTGGAGGACCTCAGAGCGCTGACGCAGAAGTTTGCCGAGCAGCCAGAGCCTCTCCCTGTCAACACCCGGGGCAAGAAACACAAGGTGAGAACTGGTCCATACCGGTCCATGCTGGTCTAACACTGGTCCATACCGGTCTATACTGGTCCATGCTGGTCTATGCTCTGTATACTCTGTAAATGTATGTAGATATCAGTTACTCCCTGTGGCTGTTCTGTAGAACAATGGCCAGTGGTATCGCCAGGCAAAAAATTATTGTATTACTGTATTATTTGTCACATGGGCGGGTGGTAGCTCAGTGGTAGAAAGTTGGACTTCGGATCCAAAGATTCCAGGTTCAAATCCAGCCCTGGGAGCCCGGCATCAATGTTCGCGAAAGTTACCTTTCTGACGCGATATTGATAGGATGCGCTGTCTGTAGTTATGCAGTTATCATCCTTGGTCTTGTCAGTACCAGCCGATGCTTGCAGGTTTATTGCAACATTCAGCGCTACTGACGTTGCAGGTTTCCTCCTGCCCTAAACTGACAAGTGCTGATAGAAGTGAAAGAATCTTGAGAGCGGCTCTAAACCCTAATTCAAAAGTAGTTTTTTTTAAATTTGTCACATATCACTGTATTACTATATGTTAGTGCTATATCTTAGTGCTATATTTTTAATGCTATAGCTATATTTTAATGCTGTATTCTAATGCTATATTTTAATGCTATATTCTAATGCTGTATTCTAATGCTGTATTCTAATGCTATATTTTAGTGCTATATTTTAATGCTATATTTTAATGCTGTATTCTAATGCCGCGTTGCTTGTGTTGTAGCCATGGCGCCCACCGACCAGGAAGCGGTGTGTGGTAGCACTACATGGACGTCTCGAGTACCTACTCAAGGAGCTGGAACCATGGGAGGGAAAGCTGGTGCAAGCTCGACGCAGGGTCCAGGTCAAGATGAGGAAGGAGCTCGATGAGTACCAGGAGGACAAGGTGAAGGTCATATAGTCAGCTGTCCCCGACACCATTACGAAACTGTTTGTAAGATTCCCGCTGTGACGTAAAACAATAATTCACTCACTACGAAACTGTTTTGAGTACGATTTCATGCTCACTTCCCCATATAGATTTTGAACATTAAATCTTACTCAAAAGGTTTCCTAATTTCGGGGCCAGACATCTTAATGATTAACATAGGTCACTCTCTCACTCTCTCACTCTCTCACTCTGGTATAGCTCACTCTCTCACTCTATCTCTCTCTGGTATAGCTCACTCTCTCACTCTCCAATATACTAGATCACTCTCAATATTGAATATATAAAATGTTACTTTTAAAAGCAGTTAAATTTAATCTCTTCTGTAACTCATTGTTGTATATCAGATTGTATGAAGTATACATACAATATTACATGTGGAGTAATATTATTATTTGTGTTTCTTTGATTTTCTGTAAAACACAAACGAATAATTTCAGTTTGAAGCTGTTGACTACTAAATAATTTTGAATAATGTTAATTATTAATAATTAAATATATATAATTTAAAATAAGTTAAAATTCGATGCTGGCTTTGCTAACAGCATTCCTGTATCTGTTTCAGAATATTGACGGCTGGAAAACTGACGAGTCGTCGTCAAGCGATGAAAGCGACGGGGAAAACAGCAGAAACGACAAATTGGAGTTGAAGAGCAAAAAGCCCCTTCCAGTTCCGCCCTCCATCGCCGTGGACAGTCGGGACAGTCTGGCAACAACAGTCCCGGAGGAGGAGTACGAGATAGACGTCAGCTCCCGAGGCCGGCTGAGGAAGCGCCGAGTCATCCCCAACAACAGTGAGGACTCCTGTCTGAAGAAGAAGAGGACGGTGAGAGGTGGTGAGGACGTCAGCAGTCCCGCGCACACTCCCAACATTCTGCAGAAACAGCTGAAGTCTGGTACAGGACCGCAGACAACCGTCCTCACCAGCGCGGGACCCCAGACCGTCCTGACTGCCGCAGGACTGCAAAACATGTCCGCCAGCCAGATCCTGCGTATGTCCATCCTCGGACAGACCCAGGACAAGACCCACGGAGCGCCCGCAGTTGCCGGCCATCTGATAGGACCGCGGGGAAGGTCCACGGCGCAGACGTCCCACCCGGTCATCCAGAGTCTTCTGACGTCGCGGCAACAGCAGACAGCGGCACTCCAGCAACAGCAGACTGCAGCGCCGCAACTCCAGCCAAGACTACTGACACCGCAATCGACGAAACCGCAGTCGACCACGCTGGAGGTGTCTGGGGGCAACGCTCCCATGAACACCCAGAAGATCCTCAACGCTCTGCCCGCCAGCATCATACAGCAACTTCTGAAGCACAAGGCCATCAAGATACAGACGACGGGGCCAGGAGGGACAACATTGTTCCTCACCTCGGCCGTCCCAACTTCCTCGCATCAACCAGTGGCACGGCCGCAGACCAGCGGTGTTCAACTCAAAGGCACAAGTGGGGCACAATTAGCAAGTGCCAGCGGAATGCAGATAGCAAGTGCAAGTGGAATCCAGCTAGCAAGTGCAAGTGGAATGCAGTTAGCAAGTGCAAGTGGAATCCAGCTAGCAAGTGCAAGTGGAGTTCAGATTACAAGTGGAGTTCAGATTGCAGGTACAAGTGGAGTTCAGATTGCAGGTACGAGCGCGATACAACTTGGACTTGGAGGAACTAGCGAGATACAACTAGCCGGCACAAGCAGTGTACAGCTTGTTGGTGCTGGCCTGATGCAAACCGGTGGACATCAGATCGCTGGCAGAACAAGTGGGGTGGTGCTCGCATGTCAGGCTGATGGACTAGCCCAAGCCAGATTGCCAGGGGCAATGTCTGTCCTCCAGCAAGCATTGCCCCACTCGCACACCGTGCTGTCGAATACCACCATGTCGTCCCCCGCAGTGCAGCCGCTGTCCATTCCACGACAGCAGATCGCTGGCAAAAGAAGTGGGGTGTTACTCGCACGTATTGCGGATGCACAAGCCCAAGCTAGTTTCTCGGGGGCAATGTCCGTCTTCCAACAAGCAACACCCCACCCACACACCATGCTGTCGACTGCCACCATGTCGTCCCCCGCAGTGCAGCCGCTGTCAATGCCGCTGCTGCAGCACCGCGCCCACACCGTCCTGTCCACCACAGCCTTGCAGTCCCCAGCAGTCCCGCGGCTCATTCACCCGTCGGTCATGTCACATGTCCTTCCAGCTGAAGCTTCTGTGACGATGCCCTCCGTCACCGTGTCACTGCCATCTCATCTCCTACCACCATCGTTGCAGATCGTCACATCACCATCTGCTTCAACTCCACAACCAACACCAACAGCAGCCGCGTCAACGTCACCATCAGCGGCATCACCCTCACCTTCAAAGACTGTCGTTGCGACCTCGCCGCTCCCAGTGCTACAGTCGAGTCCCTCCGTGGGGGTAACTCCAACCACACCAAACCAGAGTGCTAAGAATGGTGACATGAATTCACACAATGTAATTACGTTAAGTCCCGACTCTGCCGCTCAGTCCAAGAAGATTGACCTTGCAAAGTTGAAGAATCAGCTGGCTGGAAGGCAGCGGTATGCAAGTAACGTGACAGTGAAAGCCCTGCTGGAAAACAGAGCCACGCTAAAGGTTCAGGATTGCGTGTCGTCCCTGACGATGAAAGTTCCGGACGTCGGCATGACACCTCTGACGTTTACAGCCGAGGATGAGGCCAAGGCTCAGACTAGCACAGTGCCATGTAAAGTGATACTGCCCATCAGCTCTGGTCAGTTGATGCCGAGAGTGGTCAAGCTCCCTTCCCAGGATGCCCTAGACTCGGTCCTACAGTCCATCGTGAAGTCGGTCAGCACGTCTCTGCCCACGGCAAACATTAAGGTGCCGTCGCCCGTCACCCTGCCGGCCATCCAGCCCCGACACAACGTCACCAAGACGATCCAGAGTATGAAGGCGCCCATCTCGGCGACCCACATGGCCGAGTCGTCCGTTCTGCACAGGACGTTGCCCTCTGCGCTATCGCTAAGTGCCCCAGTGTTGGGGACGAGTCTGTCACAGACCCAAGTCATCGGTGCTCCTCTCAAGGCCGGCATCGTGGTACAGAGTCCATCTCCGGCAGGAAACTCATCGCAGAAAAATGTCCTCATGAAAGTCATGCCGCAGAGCTTCATGACCACCCAGGGAATCGTCCAAGGCTTTCTGACTCCGCAGGGCATTGTCATCCCACAGAACAAGCTGGCCGCTGGTCAGAGGACTCTGGCCCTGGATGCCAGTGGGTCGGTACTGGCCTCCAGTCAGCGCGTCCCAGTCTCTGGGGGTGGTACGGTCAAGGATGCGCCACCACTAGCCGTCGGACACTTGACCACCGGGAGACCACTGTCCACCAGCCCAGTGTCTGAAGGGGCAGGAGAAGAATTCCAGTTTACTTTCTCGCCTGTTAAATCTGCAGGACAACCAGTGGGGACTCCTGTCCAGTCAGCTGTGGGGCTGAGGCCCGGCGTTATATCAGCTGCGCCCTCGGTGTCGGGCCTCGCCCTGATTTCGCCTGGCACTACCCCCGTCAACACTCACGCAGGTTTGGGCCAGACCGCAGCTGCAGTCACTGGCTCAGCTGTGAGGGGAGGACCAGCTGCTCAGCCAAAAGTGACCACTCCAGCTGCAGCGTTGGTCAAGCAGATCGCCGCCGGACAGACCAACGTCTACAGCAGTGCCCACGTCCAACCTCCAGTAGCCGTTCAGACGTCTCTTGGGACCGGCGTTGGTTCTATGGTGGCAGTTCCAGCCACAAGTCCGATCCTGCCCTCCGTCATTCGCATGGTGGGTCAGCCCACTGCACCCAGTCAACATGTGCTGCTGCCAACACAGCAGGTGTTCGGTGGCGCTGGGCAGCCGGTCAAGATAGCCGGTCTCACATCCGTGTCCGATGTTACAGGCAAGCTACCTGCTCCAATATCAGGAAAACCTCCAACGCCATTTGTTCTGTCTCTGGGTGGCTCTATGCAAAATGTGATATTGTCTCCTCAGAAGCACCCTCCTAGTCTAGCAGCTAGTCATGTTCCCAGTCTTGCTATGCCTACACTAGCACCTACGCTAGCACCTGTAAGTACATTGAAGACTTCAAACATTGCAAAGCTCCAGGGGCCTGCTGTTCAACTCAATCATCAAGTTTTCAAACTAGCTCCACAATCAGTGGGCGCACAACCATTGACGCCTAACGTACAGCTAGCTGCGCAGCCAGCGATTCCGGTCAGCGTGAACGCAGCAGCCGTTCCCAAACAGGTCATCCTGACAGCACAACAACTGAAAGGAGTGACCTTGACCCAGGGGATAAAGGTCATGGGTCAGCAGGCAGCAGCTCCAGGACTGACGGCCATTTTGAATGCAGCCCCTCGTCTCCTGCAACAGAAAGTGTCGACAGGTCAGCTGGCTGCGAGCGACCCGGCTCAGCTCAGGACCCCTGTCCTGCTTCCTCAGCACATCCTGACCACAAACACTCTGCAAGCAGCGCAGTCTCTGCAGGTGGTTGTACCACAGGCCAACGCCAATCATTCCTCAGTGAAAACAACACCTGTGGCAAACATTGTGCCAAGTGTGATTCCTGCCCTGGTCAACAACAAGCCTGTGTCCCAGGCCGCCCAGCAATCAACGAAGGCAGCTCTGCAGGCTCACCTCAATCAGGCTCACCTCAATCAGCCGAAAACACCAGCTTTAGTGTCGGCAGCAACCTCCAGGAAATCTGTTCATGAGAAGGCAAAGGGCAAGATTAATTCCGTTGGATTAGCGAGTGTCATGTCCCAAAATTACGCAAAGAAAGCCGACCCTGCAATTAACGCTAGTCCCTCGCTCAATGCTTCCTCAACCATCGGCGCCATGCTGGCCAACTCCACCAAGGTGAAGGTCACACCAGCGGCCATGAGCTCTCCCGGGGCCGACAGCAGCGGGACAGTCGCGGGCGACGGCGTTGACAGCAGACACAAGTTGCTGCTGTACAACATCAGCGGCCAGCTGATGACGGCCCAAGGAGTCCCAGTGACAGTCGAGCAGGGAGTTCTCAAGGTCCTGCCCCAGGCCACTATTCAGATCGGTAATCAGATGCTTACCGTCAAATCCCCGACATCCGCCATGGGAGATATTCCAAGAACCACCTCAAAACTAGGGGAAACATTGGCAGGGAACGTGTCCGTAGATTCCAAAGTTTCTTTTCCAAGACTTTCTACTCATACCAACCTGGTCTCCTGTACGACGAATCTTCTATCGAAACCCATCACATGTGCTTTTGCTCACCCAAACTGTCTGCCTGTGATCAACTCCAAGCCTGACACCACCCCTGCTGTGCTAACTCCAGACAACACAGCCTCTGCTCAGATCCAGCAGAAACCTGATGAGAACAGACACGGCGTACCATCAGTCAACCGTCCGTTGTCAGCGAACAATGCCACGCTAGTGCACAATATCAACCCGGACAATAAGACGGTTACTCTAACGCAGAGTACTGATGCTACCAGCAAACAGTCGCAGATTGATGGTGGGGAGAAGAAGATAGTGAACAATGTTGGAGACGGCCGGAATAAACCCGTTCTCCAGAAGTCGGGCAGCAGAGAAGAGGCTGCCCTGAATCTCCTCAGTCTGGCAAATATGTCCGAGAGATAACTGTCGTCAGCCCGAGATAACTATACCGTCGGTCTCACCAAAGTATCCGAGAGATAACTGTCGTCGGCCCGAGATAACTATACCGTCGGTCTCACCAAAGTGTCCGAGAGATAACTGTCGTCGGCCCGAGATAACTGTACCGTCGGTCTCACCAAAGTGTCCGAGAGATAACTGTCGTCGGCCTCACCAATGTGTCCTAAAGATAATTGTCGTTGGCCCGAGATAACTGTCATCGATCTGTGAGATAAATAATGTCTTCGGTCTCGTCAATATGTCCCAGAGATAAATAGTGTATTGGCGGGCTCACGAAAATATGCGTGAGATGAATAATGTAGCAAGGGCCTTGCCAATAACATATGTATAACTTAGAATGTGTCATCAGCGTATCGAGAATATTTGAGAATATGTCAACTCTTGTTTTGCAACCCTGCTGTCATTAATTTGATATTAATTTATACGTGAGGGGAATCTTCGACTCTGGCATCAATAGTATTGCTGGGATGACAGAGTATTAATGGCGCAGATGTATATTATACAACTGTGGCCTTTAAGTGGTGTTATGACGACATTGATATGCACTTGGTGTGCTACACAAGAAATGTTCCAGGTAACCTTTGCAGAACGCGCGCGTGTCTGTGTGTGTGTGCGTGCGTGCGTGCGTGCGTGTCTGTGTGTGTGTGTGCGTGCGTGTGTTGCGATAGATGGACATCGTGTGAATTGTGTGAACTGTAGTTTAAGGAAAATTGATTCACTTGTTTTGCTTGTTGTAATTCCTTTTTGTAGATACTAATTTTAATTATTTCACTAAGGATAATTGTCTTCTGTTTGTGGTTGTGTCCACGTGTCATCTGCTG
The DNA here is from genome assembly GCA_032361225.1 of Lepetodrilus schrolli. Classification (NCBI taxonomy): domain Eukaryota; kingdom Metazoa; phylum Mollusca; class Gastropoda; order Lepetellida; family Lepetodrilidae; genus Lepetodrilus; species Lepetodrilus schrolli. The sequence goes on from JAUTBT010001742.1 coordinate 9,970, forward strand.
TCAGCTGCTGTCATGTCGGTCCACAGCAGACCTTCTTTTGTTAGTTCACATAACGTTCTCATGTTACGTGCATTAGTGACAATATGGTGGGCACTGCTAAGCTAAACTCCGTAAACATTTACCCCCGGCATATCTCAGAAGTCTTCTTGTCACCATCTCTCTATTCGTGTCGTCCTTATGTCCCACCCCGCCCTAATAAGCCCTTATCCTTCTCTTGTCACTCAAACAGTAACATGGGATCGACCTCACACACGTTTAATGCTCAAATTGAGCAGTTGGCGAAGAACGATTTCTCGAAGATTTTTCAAACTCATCTTGGCAGGAAAATCTGAGATATCTTCCTGGCGGCCTCTTACATCAATATACAGATGGGGGCGGGTGGTAGAACAGTTGGACTTCCGAGCCAAGGTTCCATGTTCAAATCCCGCCCCGAGGACCCGGCATCAATGTTCGCGAAAGTTGCCTTTCTGACGCGATATTGATAGGATGCGATGTCTGTAGAGTGGCAATGCA
>JAUTBT010001743.1:0-10482 GCA_032361225.1 Lepetodrilus schrolli
ACCCATATTGAAATGTATGCATACATATCCATACGTATTGCTCACTGAACGGCTCGCGTAGTACTACATAGAATACATATGCATAAGTATTGTCCATTGAACGCAGCCCAGGCTCATTACTTTAGACAGTTGCCGACTCCATCAAATAATCTTGCGATGGATGATTGATATATTATTTCCGAGCATCACAAAGCACAATCCCATATGCATTCGACTATATTCAACTCGATTTACCTAATTCATCTGTCCGAACATCATTTATCTTTTAAAAAATTAAACCTCAATCAGAAATGTTGTTCCGAAATGGTGTTTGCGTAAAACGTCACATATTTTGCGTTGACATCATAAAATTGAGTACGCCGAATTTTGTCAAATGATGAACCACCTGCTGAAATTTGATTCAAAACGTTGCAGCTGTCTCAATCTCAATCAACTTTGCAGATAATATATACATACAAATTTATAATTCCAGTAAACATGATAAATATATTTTATACGCAAATTCCTGACTGTAAAGTCAAAAGCTAAAGAGTAATATGAATTATTTACCAATTTAAAGAACAATGGGTTCACATATTTATAAAGAGATCATCCAAGCTGATCAACTCACATTCGATAAACCGTTATGATTAATATCGTAGCCATTAAAATTGTAAGTGTTTAGAAACTAATTGAAGGTAGACACACTAACTAGTAACTGGTAACTACCTATTAGTTGCATTGCATACACTGTTTGTACGTAAGTTTGCGTTGTTAATATATAGTTTATGTAGACTAGTGTTCAATACATCAGCATATACCAAAGATAAAAACTTAGCATACATCCCACCAGTTTCACTATATCGTATATGCATTCGATATTTATAACAGACACGCACATGATGTAGGCCTATACACACTGTTCGATTAGTGTTCACTGATTCAATCATCTACAAGCCCGATTCACATGCACCAATCTAGGCTTATGGAGTACATTTACTAAAGGAGTACTTATGCACTACAAGGTGATGTAAATATACTCCAGGTGCATTTTAAAAATATGTAATTGTGCTTTATTATGTATTTAAATGTGTTCGTGACAAAATTACGTAAGTAAATATAGGCCTACTTAGCCTATATATGTAAAAGAAATACTTATGTTAGTAAATGTGTTCATGGCACGCATATTAAAGGTATGAATTTAATCATATATAATGGGACAATAAATTAAAATTCCAAATAATGTGTTTAATAATGTATTGTATTTGTGTGTATGCGTGTAAAGAGAGCGATAGGCAGATAACTTGACTAGACAAAAGTATTTCAATGTTCAAATCATGAACAAAAGACTTGTGGAAATAGGCCTAATACAGCGTTGGCAACAGATTAATGTATTTATCACTCCTAAATTACAATATTTCACTAGAAGATGTCACACGGAAAACAAAACTGGATATATATTATGACGCCATAGACAGAGATTCGATCTGTGTTCGTTTCTTAACAGGTTCAGGAAGTCCGCCTCGTTTTGTTGTCAGTGACTACAACATACGGGCACCGCTAATGTCCTCGAATTCCTGTGTCCCTCCATGTTTTTGTTTGGAGGGTCATTAGTCAGCGTGTTATATCTTTGTTTCCTGGTGGATCTGTATATACATTGATCAAGCTTTGGTTGTTTAATTAACCATAAGAAAACCCCAAAGATGAAGTTCAATACGATATGGCAATAACTTAGTACGAAACCTAGTTTATATCGCTTTGTTTTGATTTTGTAATTCCTCTTGGATTGTGAACTGGGAGGAAACATGACTGTAATAGAAGACGAAGAATTAAAACAACGAATTGTCGGGTAAAGGAAGGCCTCGAATATTCGAGGACCTTACAGTAATGGAGCTGTTCATTGAGACCTTGACAGGAACCGCCTTTGAACTTCGTGTTTCGCCATTTGAGACTATCATGTCTGTCAAAGCGAAGATACAAAGGTTGGAAGGTGAGAAAATATTGATCAAAATTAATTTGTCAAACATGGAGCTTCACGCCTGCAACATTGTGACTAATATCCTCTGGCATTGCAAGATCACATGGTATTACACATTCATGTTCTCTTACTGCAATAATATGAATTAGACAAAGCTTTTAAAGGCATACAATCAAATATAGTTGACCTACATAGTAGTCTCACTGATGTACTTAATTTCGCACCCTGTCATTTTGCACCCAGTAATTCCACCCCCAACCCATAACTGGTTAGCCTCCACCATTTTTTTTTCGCCCACAAAGTACAGTGTTAGAAATTAAGAAAATAATAAGGTGGTAATTCTCCATAGGCCCAATGTTAATTGGAAAAGCATAAAACAACCTTGTTTGTTTCTATATCTTAATTCATTTGATCAGATCCACGATGGATGAAAAACTCACAGATGACCCAGGATAGTGGTCTATCCCCTACGGATGCACCATGGTTTAACTACGGTTTTCGATGGCTAAAGGAAGGATAAGGGATAGTTTGACAACAGGGAGCACTGTGGGTCGCAACAGTTTAGTTAGTTTACCCTTGACGATTTGAGGCCTGGGATTACTACGATTAAGTATCGATAAGTACGGATTAGTACTTTCTTCTATGGATCAGTAAGGATTGCATAAGTAGAGAGTACAGTTTCCGATTCCATCCAAATATTTCAAAATGTGATTTATATTTTTATTTAAACATTTTATTCATCGGGGAAAAGGATTTGGAAAAAAAGTTGTCCAACTTACTAAATCCGCTCCTGTGTATTTACACAAATAATGTACATATATATCATAAAGTAATAAAGAACTATTTACAGAAATAAGACAACAGGACAGTAAGATATACATACATACAGCAAGATTATGGAAATATATACAAGTATAGAGACAGTAATATTTCAGGACATAAATACATTTGTGTAGTCATTATCAGGCATGGAATATTAAAAACGATTGGATTTTCTTATAAAAGTATGAACTGCATGAAATATAGCTATGTTAACGTTATAAGATAAATCTGAATTTCCGCACAAGAATAAGTGTAGGTCTACAGTTGCTGTACCTTGAATAATATCATTAATTGTATTCAATAATTGTTCTCTAATGTTTCTGTATAGTTTCTGCAAGTTATAAGAAAAGTGATGTACATTTTCACAAGGATTTCCATTGAATCATCAATCATACCAAATTAATACAAATCATAATTCATTTGGCTAACGGAATGTCTCATTTTCGTATGTATAATATTTAATTTTCAATTTCCATGTTCATAGTATTTAGGTAATTTCACAGTTGGAGGCGTTATTTGAGATCTAAACTTTGAAAATGTGTTTGATTGTTTCACACGAGGGAGTAAATTATTCCCTAAATGAATTCCTGATGGAAAAAAATTAGTTTTGATATAATATTGTTCTTGAATATGGTTGATTTATATTTTGCGAATATCTTGAGGTGGTAGTTTTTCTACTAAATATAATGGAGCAATATTTTTGTGGATTTTGTACAATAAATGTGAAATGAAAGTAGCCCAAACTATACTCTGTTTCATAGTTGAAGATATACAGTTGTCAATGTGAGTGAATAATTTTACCACTGAATTTGAGCAGGAAAGAAATTTTTGGTTGTATGAAAGCAATAATACGTATGCTGAAGTGAAATTACTTTGCATTTATAGGTCCAATTTGGTGCAACATGACCATGTATATATCTATGTGATATTGTAGCAATTAATCACAGTGCAAACTTGACTAAATGAAGTTTAAGGAGAATTGGTTGTCCGTGTGGTCTGTCATGTCGGTGTGGTCTAGCCGGCTCCATGGCGTAATGGTTAGAGTGTCAGCCCGGAGTGTGGAAGGTTGCAGGTTCGACCCCCAGTTGCGTCATACCAAAAGACGTTAAACGGTGGTACTTGTTGTTCCCCTGCTTGGCACTCAGCATTAAGGGGGTAAAGCAAGGACTGGTCGGCTCGGAATCCGTATACTGTGTCTGAGTGGGAAATCCATGTACTAACTGGTGGAAATCAGACATCACATATGCATGTAATGAATGAATTATGGTTTTATGTCGCAGCGGGAATATTTCACCCATATGCATGCAAGTCATGATGTGAGTGAAACAATCTTGAAAGTGGCTTTAAACCCCAAATCAACAACAACAGTGTGGTCTGTCATGTCAGTGTGGTCTGTCATGTCAGTATGGTTTGTCATGTCAGTGTGGTTTGTCAGCATGGTCTGTCATGTCAGTGTGGTCTGTCATGTCAGTGTGGTTTGTCAGCATGGTCTGTCATGTCAGTGTGGTTTGTCATGTCAGTGTGGTTTGTCAGTGGGGGCTGTCATGTCAGTGTGGTTTGTCATGTCAGTGGGGGCTGTCATGTCCGTGTGGTCTGTAATGCCAGTGGGGGCTGTCAGTGTGGTCTGTCATGCCAGTGGGCACTGTCAGTGTGGTCTGTCATGTCAGTGTGGTTTGCCAGGGTCAGAGTTGTAGGCAGGGGTGTAGTTTCTGGCAGACTGTCAGCCTACCTGCTATTGCTAACAATAGGGTCAGGCTTAGTCCCAGGGAGACATTAATCTGGATCTGAGCATACATTATGATCGGAATTCATTGGTATCAGCTTAGTTCTTTCAATTGTGATTGTGTACAATATACATGTACGCATGTATAAAAGTTGTTTATTGTAGACTAGCAGCTGAAAGGCCATTTTCTTTCTATATTGATATATGTAAATCATGTATACATGACCTATATATCAACTAGTGATAAATCAATCATTTGTTGCCTCAAAATTGGCAAATTAATTAAATCCATTACAATATTTATTGTTTGAACCCGATACAGTTCCCACTAGTTGCCACAAATCATGTTTGTTTACCTCTTGTTATCACTGTTTCGTTGCGTTTGCTCTTTTAATAATCTCTTCAGGCCACAGTTATTCACACATTGTAGAATTAAAATAATACGGTACTACTACTTGAGTACTACTATTTGACTATAGTTTGGCATGAAATGCATGTAGATTATCTCAGTTTTTAATATAGTTTATGGAATGAATTTTTTTTTTTATATTTAGTATTACCTGACCCAAATTTAAATAATCCATATTTTTAGAAGATAAATTAATAAAAAAAAATCTCTTTTAAATTGGCTATCACCGAATATTTTGAGTAAATATTATTTAATGTAGAGGAGTGATGTTTGAAGGCCATAATGAGTAAAAAGGTTCACTTGATGATCTAAGTTTACTGTGCTGTCTTTCCAACCTCACCCATCTACATAAAGTAATATTTACTCAAAATATTTTGTGATAGCTCTTTAATATTTAATGGTGCAAAAGTTCTCAATTTTTCATTTTATTAGTACAAAATGAGAAATTGGTGTTACCTCTGTTTCAGCAGGTATCAAGATTGTTATTTTAAAACATTAAGCAGTAAAAACATTAGAGAGACCTTCTATATTCCCATGTTCAACTTCAATTTGTTAGAATGCACTTTTACATTTGATATCAAACACGTTCGACTGGGTGTTTCTATGAATATTTATTCTAAGCGAAACCCCTACAATATTGTATGGAAAGTTTTTAGTGATAATGAGATTTCTTTTTTTTTTAAAAACAAGTAGAGATTACAGTTAAAATTCAATATCAATTTCCATGTAATTAGGTACCAGTGTGATTTCTGGGGTGTACCAGTGTGATTTCTGGGGTATGCAAGTTTTTACAAGTCAAAGTTTCACATACATCCTGAGATTGAAGGTCTAGAGGTATACAAGAAATTTTGGCTTGTAAAAACCTGTATGCCCTGGAATTCACGCTGGTGACAAATTTATCCAAAATCGTAATAAATCTACATACTTTTAAGAAACCAAACTGGCAAATATCCATGCAGAATGTCTTTTTAACGTCGAGGGCTGCCGTTACAGTGATCATGAGGTCACAACTTTTAACTACAGCCAAACCGAAGTGTACGAGTTTCTCCAGGACATCTTGCAACCAATCAAATCGCTAGAATAGTCACATATTTTGGATAAAATAGGTTATCCAAATATTCGACAATTCTAGTGATTTGATTGGTGTCCTGGAAAAAGTCGCACACCCCGGTTTTGATGTAGTTAGAAGTTGTGACCTCATAGACTCGTACGTTAGAAAGACATTCTGCATGGATATTCACAAGTTCACTTTCTTAAAAGTACATGTATGTAGACCTATTACAATTTTGGATAAATTTCTTACCATCATGATTTCCAGGGCATACAGGTTTTTACAAACCAATATTTCTAGTATACAAGAACTTTTGGCTTGGAATATACTGTACACCCCAGAAATCATGCTGCTAACTAATAATGTCTTAATTTATTTCTTGGAGCTACAACAATGTCATGCTTTCAACCAGTAATAGTTTGGCATGAAATGCATTTACACCCCTATTTGAAAGATCATCTCGGTAGACTTTATGTACTTTATAGAATGAAAAACAAAAACACTTAAATTTCTTATTTCATACTACTAACCAATTAAAAAAATCAACATTTTTTTCACTATTAATAAAGATTCTATTTATGTTGCTATGCACTTTTACTCGTTTATTTTCTTTCTTTCTTTTGTCCTATGAAATATTTACCAAGATAATCTTCCAAATAGGGGTGTCAATGCATTCTATGGCAAACTATAGTATTAACCGTTACATTTTAGTAGGTTTATCAACGAAAGCGAATGTTGTCATTCCAGGTATCCCAATCTCACACCAGCACCTTATCTGGCAGTCCATCGAGCTGGAAGACGACTACTGTCTCCATGACTACAGCATCCGCAATGGCGCCACCCTTAAACTGGTTTTGGCCATGCGAGGTGGGCCAATCAACACGCGCAGAGGTGAGATACCATGTAATAAGATACTGATAACTGTCTAAGTATTTGTTATGTTATATCAACACGCATATAAGTGAGATGGTACACTTGAATTGTAATCATAAACTATTTCAATACTATTTCTTCTTGTATAATATTTGGACATGGTTACTTTGTATAATAACTAAGAACAGTTGACACAAACATTAACTACTGTGGAAGTTGGAGAGTGCTCAGTTACAGGGTATTGATGGCAATATGGATGCAGTGTTTGACGTGTGGACGTGTTTGTCATGTAGTGTCATTGTTTCCAGTGCCAGTGGAGGACTCGGCTCTGCGGGAGATGGCGGAGTACATGGAAGCCAATCGGGAAGAGATCCTGGACAAGTTGCCAGGCAACCGACACGTGACTCTTCTCGTATTTCGGGAAGGCGATCAGCTGAACTTCTTCCGAGTGGTAGACAGAGGCGACGGCACTCTGACACCATTATCAGAGTCTCTCAGGTAACTAGTCAGCTGCCGTTACGTAGAAACAGATAACCTATGTATAATTATGAATGAAAGAATTTGGAAAAATATGCATGCAGAGTTGAATTTATATGGTTAATGAATCAATCGATGGTATTATACATGCCTGACCCTTGTTTATTTATTAATTATGAGCATGTAAACCTCCACCTAGGATCCTAGGTGTAATTTACACATTTACATGTTCGATACTGACCATAGCTCTATGGTGCCAATAAAATGTAAACAAGAATTTTTTAAAAGGCACAACATAGAGCTACGTAACTATAGTAATGACATAAATAAAATAGAAATTATTTTTTTAATGCATATCCAAAATATGGCATCTCGAGTAACTAAAAATATATAGGGATTTCAGAAAATTCATGCCACTATTCATTTAATTAAGTACTTTATTGAAGAATGTTTGGCAGATTTCAGCTTAAACACATCCAAACAGGTCTTCATTAAAACAGACTATAATATATGCAAATAATCTCTCTAAACTGACAAGTCGTGATATAAGTGAAAGAATCTTGAAAGCGACTCAAAACTCCAATTAAAAAAAAAAAGAGGCCAATTCCAACCATGTAAATGTGTAAGTCGCTCGACAGCATTCTGGCAATGTAACTAACATGGTGTGTTATCACTATGTCTGCAGTGCGTCTGTTTACAACTTCAACGAGGAAGAGGAAGATGATGACTCTCCTCCCAAGGAGAAGGTGGAGGAGAATGACAAGATGAAGGAGAATATCAACCAGCTCCGACTAAACATGGAGAAACTAATGCTCACCAAGAAGGTCGGTCCACAACCCCAGTAGACACATGTCTGTAGCAAGTAGCTGTGGCTCGCATTACATCCATTATCATAAGCGATAAATCAAGTAGTGTTCACTGCATGCATTCACATTAACTAGCTCTATGGAGTAACTGTTCATTGTAAGGTTTGTTATGTAGAAATCTAAAAATACATGTAATCTCAATCACCTGATAAAACATCAATATATGTTACTCACTTGGCCTGGATGGCTTGTGAAATATATCCAGGATTTATCAGCAAACTATTTGACAAGAGTTCCTCATTCAAACAGTTCTGTTCTTTCCGTTTTCTGCATATTATACAATTACTAATGAAATTTGTGTTTTATGCCACATATGTGGTAGGATATATTATGACATCTTCACACTGTATTTCACAGTTGGAGCTATTGGCTGGTTAATAATAACTATCAATTTCATTGGTTGTGGGTAAGAAGCTCCCATACCGGAACTACTTTAGACATTCCACATGCAGCACGTGTCGATTTCAACATCTTATCAACATGTTTACACAAGACTCGGCATAGATGTTTTGCCTTCTGCAGTACTTCTCTGTTCTCCATTACATATTAATTGCTACATATTAATTGCATATGCTGTATCCATATCTTAGTCATTCTGTTTATCATCGGGACTGTATACATTAATATTATCATATTAAATAGTAAACTCACTATATTATACATTGCTGAAACTTGTATTTTGAATGGTCTCCATTGTGCATGGGGAAGAATTTTTTTATCTGTAATTCTGTCTTATTACCCATTTTAATTTCTGGACTTCATGAACCGTCGTCTATAGATGTTATAATAAATTGTGATAATTTGGAATGTTTGACTATGTTGCATAAAAACAATAACCCACTTGGTACAAGAGATTACAGATTGTCTTTCCCACGTGAAATTAATTTTGTAAGTCATTCGCTAAAGCATGTGACTTACAAAATTAATTTCACTCGGGAAACATAAGTAATCTCTCATACCGAGTGGGTTATTGTCTATGTAACATGCAATTGTTTGTACATGTGATGAACTCTCCCCTGGCGTCTGCTGCTTTCAGAAACTCCCGCAGCCTCCCTCCTCCAGTCACGCGTCCAGCTCAGGTAGGGCGAGCAGCCGATTACGACTGCGACAACTTGCCAGCAGCACTCGGCCGTTCAGCAACACCCTCAACAAGAACACGGTCCTCCCTTCTGTGGGCTGCACCTTCCTGTCCACATCATCTCAGGCCAACTGTGATTCAGACTCTCCCCTAATGGTGGAGGCAGACCACAATCAGCACCTCCCCGCATCCCCCGCTGTGTGTGCTGCGGCAGCTGCTGCCTCCTCGGCCACGTCGGTGACAGGCGACGTCAGTCTGGTGGACAAGACGCTGGACGTGTCGCTGAGGACAGACTCTCTGGAGAAGCTGGGTCAGCCTCTGCACATCCTCAGCAGTGACACGTCTGGAATGTCCGCCGCTGCCGCATCTTCGGAGGAGAGCCCGTGTGTGGGCGGGAACAGTGAGGAGGATCCGGGCAAGTCTGTGTCCATGCCGGGGTCACTGCTGAAGCGAGACTTGTGCCGACTGAGCAGCATGACAGATTCTGCCCGATACCTTCCGTCGACGTCGTCATCTTCTGCTCCTCGGAAAGAGAAACTCACTTTTGAAACATTCAAGGAGTCATTTCGACCGGCAGCTTCCTCAAAGGACAATGTCAAAATGACGAGTGATCATTCCTCGGATCCATTCAAGCGATCTTCTTCATCAACCAAAAGAGACCTCAGTTTAGGGCTGCGGCAGTCGGTGTTGCGGCCCACGTCCACGCGGTACAGCGGGCTGGAGACGTCACGGAGAAAAGAGTTTGCACTGGAGAGTCTGTCCACCAGTGAAGCCCGCACCGTGTCGGGCATTCTCAGACAGGCCTCCATAGAGAAGATAGGGTCGTCGCACATCGGCAACTTCGTGGCTAGCGCTGGGAAGTCTGGTGTAGGCGGATACTCTCTGGGAGGTGCAGGCTTCCAGGACTCCCGAGTACCCACCCCAGAATCCAGACTTGTGGTGAGTACCCTGGGTGTCCTCCATGCCAGGTCTCGTGTCCCTGTGTACCACTGAAGTATAATCGCTAGGATATCATAGAGATTCTGTTTGAAGGGGACGGGATAGGTCAATGGTAGAACATTGGACTTAGGAGCCAAAGGTTTCAGGTTAAAATCCCAGGGCCAAATCGTGCCCCAGTAGCCCGGCATCAATGTGTGCGCAAAAGTTATGTTTCTGACGCGATATTGATAGGATGCATTGTCTGTAGAGTGGCAATGCAGTTATCATCCTTGGTCTTGTCAGTACCA
>JAUTBT010001744.1:0-10482 GCA_032361225.1 Lepetodrilus schrolli
CTACTACTACTACTACTACTACTACTACTACTACTACTACTACTACTACTATTATTATTATTATTACTATATATGCATTTGTAAAAAAAAACGCCATCCACCGTTTAATAGTGCTCTGGAAATGTATTGCAGGTCTAGAGAAAAATGTATTGACAGATCAGAGCAAAGTTTTGATGTTGACGTTTAAACATTTTGATGTGTCTTTAAACTAATTAACTAACATATAGTCTATTTGAAATTAGCTCATCAAACTAATTAACTAGAAGATATAGTCGATATAAAAATAGCTCAAGAGAAATGCACTCCAATGGGACTATTCCTATCTAATCTGGACTGAAACTGCATGTATTGTTGAAACCCTATACATTTGCCTGGAACAGTATCGGAAAGTAAAAATAACGAATGCTATTCATATTCATTGTCATCCATCTGAGATTGCCATACATGATTAAGTTTGTGATCAATCCTTCTTCTAGCTGTCAACTCACAGACCTTCGTATTCTCCACATGTACAATTTGTACGTAAACTGTTTAAAGGGTGTCTTAATGTGTGTCTACAGATTGTCTGATGTATTGTTGTTGGGTTGTTTCACCTGGGAGCATTATATTAACATTCCCAGTGTGTGGGAGATGAATATCATTTTATGTTATGCTGCCCTTCAATACAAGAAGTAAAAGAATCATACTTACCAGATTACTATTTGTATATAAATATCAATCAATCTCTAAATGCATTAGTCTTATGTCTTGTGATTACACTTCACTTCAAATTAATATATCAAACTTTACAAACGCTGCCATACGTTTACTCAATTAATTCTAGTAATTCTATCAACTATCAACATAACCATACTTTGTAACTTGCAAACCTTTATTGTACAATCATTATTATTTATTTTATCCATGTCACTATTATGTGATTATATGAGAATAATATTATGTTATGGTCTGTTCTGTTCCCAGGACTCTCGTTAAAGGCAAGTGCAACGGCGGCTCAATAATGTAATAACCAGATCGGGAGATAACGCCACTTTTTTTTTAGTACGATTTTATGCTCAAATCAAAGTTTTGTTAACAAATCCCAAAATAAAATTCGTGCTTGAGCATGAAATCTAACTTTAAAAGTTTCGTTATCTCACCGCCAGACTGTACAATCTGAACACCGCCACGTGACCTCATCGCCAGATACTCTTGGACTCCATGTCCATAAGATTACCCTACCAATCAAATTGCGTCTATTTTGAAACTGATTAAATATAATGCGATGCCATTTCTCGTCAGATTTCACTCAGCTTGTCTATTCTATGTATAATAATTCAATAGCTGATCATGGACGGGTTTACATTCCTTTTGTAAAAGTTAAATAGTATCTTTGGCATTTAATACATCTCGCCCGTTTCTTTAATCTGTTGTAGGGTACGGGAAAGGGCGAGAGGTATTGAATGTTTAAATAATTGAAATATTGTATCTACGTGCTGGTAATATTATTGGAAAAAAACCGGGAAATGACGTAAGGATGTTCCGATTGCTGACAAAACGGTAAGATAGATTGTAGAATTACATCCCTTATTCCTGAAATCCACTGGGTTTCAAAGTCAAATGTCATGATCATTGAACCAAATGACCTTTTCTATATATTAAATGAATGCGTTCTGTTAAACTCCATTTGATGCAATTGTTGCAGTGTAGCCTTTTCTTTCGGATATAGTACATTTGTATCTGTTCACATATTGTAGGCTATTTGTACACATATTGTAGGCTATTTGTACACATATTGTATATTGTAGGCTATTTGTACACATATTGTAAGCTGTTTGTACACATATTGTAGGCTATTTGTACACATATTGTAGGCTATTTGTACACATATTGTAGACTATTTGTACACATCACATCAACAGCCTCCACATCACAGTAAACATCCTCGCCACACAGACTAAAGTACTGCTATATCATACACTACGGTTAATGACTTGTGTTTTAGAGGATGCAAAGCCAATGCAATGTTGTTTATGCTTGTTGCGTGTTACATTTCTTCTGATATGATAGACAAGAATATAGGCGCATATTCAGAATTTCATACACATCATAAAACACTATATTAACGTATATTACCACAGACAAATCGAGATAGAAATAATTGATGCGCTTTTACTATTTATATGTCTACTACTTTGGGGAATATTTGGTTCTAGAAACCCAGCCCCGAGATAACGGAACATTTATAAATTAGATTACGATTTCATTTTCAAGTTCATATTTTAAATGGGGATTTGTGAACAATAGTTTGAATTGAACATGAAATCATACTCAAAATGTTTCGTAATCTCGGAGCTTAGCATCGAAAAAAAGAGGAATAATGTTTTCTCCTTATTCTCACGTGGTCTGATTTATCATTACACAAATCAACATTTGCATGTGCGGTGTTACTTCTGACGGCACAAACCATGAACCCTAGTGCAGGTTGGGGCAGATCGGGTTCAGTTAATGACATTGACCTTTTCGTCTCGGAAACACCACCCGCAGGTTATTCTTCCTGATTATGTATTCCGCTAACAGAGATAGTCTTTGTCAGCAATTAGATCAGATACACCTTAGGCCAGATTATTCTCACATCAATCTCATTTAGCTCATTTCACAAGAAAGCTGAACTGCCTGCAAATGATTAAATTGGTAACGGGAACAGTTTATACCAACTCCTCGTTAGTTCGTATTCAGGTATAGGACAAGAGACCAGACAATCGTTATCGTGTATGCATATCTGCATCAAATTGCTTGTAATGTTTAAAGGAACTCACTACTAGTAAAAACATGTGTACTTGTTTCCTCATATGAATGCTATTGCTTCTGATAATGACGCGACCTACACAAACACACTCGCGTGCGCGCACGCACACACATACACACATGCCTAAGTAAATGCACGAATTAGAAGAAATATTATGCATAAAATATACACTATGATTTAAAATTAATGTCACTCTTTAGATGCCCTGATAGCACTATTTAATCGATCTCTGTTAATTAGATTATGATCATTACAACCTACATTGTCTTAATTAAAACTGTCCGAATATAAAACATTAGGTTCATCTAACAGAATAATTCACTCACTCACACAGTGGCAAACATACAATTGGTGGATACTTATTGTCCTTAAGTGTCAAAGATGGTGGAATAAATTTCTTTAGAATTTGTCTTCTTTCTATTGTTTTTTGTTGTTGTCGCAATAAGTGTTCAACGCGATGCTTTCTCTTACCAGGCTTCCAAGCCAAAGTACAGCGTGTTCGGTTACCTACAAGGTCCCATGTAAATTTAATAAGGAATCCAGAGAAGTGATTGACCAGCAAACACGAATATCAAAGACTTTGAGGAAGCAAATTTGTCCCCCAAAAATAAATCATAAAAAAATACTTTAAAACATTCCACGTCTTCGACTAGTGAATACCAGAATGCTTTTGATCCTTGCTACATCCATACAATGCGGCTAGGAGAAGAAAAAAAAGTTGACGCATATTTTCTGATATCGTTTTCAAGATACGGTGATTTTCATGTACATCGATGTCGTTGGAATAGAACCAGTGGACATTAAAATAATGCCGGCGCTAAAACAGTAGTAAACTCGGGGCTACCTGGAATAGATTCCTATCAATTTGGTATCGATTTGGTTTCGCGTTTCGTGGTCAATATCCTTGTGAAGCTAACAGAAACGCACCGATTGCTGATGGTTGGTACATATATATCTGCTCTATTGATCAATGGTAAGCATCTAGACTCGTCCGGTCAATCTGCCATTTTTAGTACACTGCTAGACCAATTTAAGCCACTATATGCCCTGGAATAGATCCATGACGTCGGATAGATGATACTTGGAATCATCACAAAACACTGGCTTCCACTGATATATCGTTTGTCCGATCTACTAGGACATATCGCTGTTAAAGCCGGCCTTGAAGTTATTATATCTTTCTCAAACGGTCTCAGTAAGCGTTAAGGCACTATGCAAATGTATGGTTGATGAGTGTAGGTCTTCGCGACAAGGCTGAATACGGAAAATAGCCAAACGATGTAGAACAATATCTAATTAACCATAATGAAACTATTCAACATAGACATATGTTACGAATGGTATGCACCATTCAGCGATTAGCTAACATGGTATTCATCCTGGTATACTTGTTTCCGGAAGTCTTCGGTTCCTCGGTGATGGCGCTTGGCGTGGTTGTTTCTGAGCAAATCAGCGACAGCAGGACTACAAACATATGTATTGAGATGACATAGAGTGTCTACAGTTCTACCGTGACCGCCTTGCTCGTGATCACCGTCTATATCAGATTTTGAAATATTGCATTCTGTTAAGGACAACCTGAAATCATCTCTTAGACGACAGGGGAACAACAACGACGTAAACTTATCATCTAGATTTTTCATATTTCTGAAAATTAATCTAGATATCTAAATAGTATGACTAATTCTATGTTCTGTCTATTCACTCTGTTATCTTAGTTCACCATCTACTCGATTCACCATCTATTCAGCCTCTACTCGATTCACCATCTATTCAGCTTCTATTCGATTCAACATCTACTCGATTCAGTATCTACCCGATTCCGCATCTACTCCATTCAGTATCTACTCCATTCAGCATCTACATGTACTCGATTCAGCATCTACATGTACTAAATTCACCATCTACTCTATTCCGCATCAACTCGATTCAGCATATAATCTATGCATTATTTACTCGTTTATCCATCTACTCGATACACCAACTATTAACCATCTACTCGATTCCATATCTATGCCACTAGTATTTACTCTATTCACATCTACTGTATTCACACTCTAATCACCAGCAACTCTATTCACCATCTACTATATTCACCATCTACTATATTCACCAGCTACTCTATTCATATTCTACTATATTCTCTATGTGCTGGGTTTATCACCTATATTTAATTTAGTCACCATCTACTAATTTGAGTATCTATTCTACATGATTTGCCATCTACTAACTTTTCCCAGTGCCCTATCTACTATATTACGATAGAGCAATGGATATCCCCTAGTAACTCGTAACGCTGAATCTATATGATTTTATAATAACGTTTTAATTACTAAAACATGTTAGCTAATATCAAATGTCCAATGCCATACTAACTTCAGCCACCATATTATCAGTCTATACATATTTATATTCTGTAGAATTTAATAAACTTGTTTATGTATTTGTTGAAGAACGATACTTGGAATACCAAATTGTAATTAGAAATTGTATACGTCAATTCTTTGCTTTCGCATCATCACGAGATAAATTAGATAACATAATGCATTAATATTCCTCAATTACTTGTAGTAGTCTGATGCACAAAGCCATAATAGACTATTTCTATTAGTTTCACATTTCATATCTCGTCTACAAAAGAACTAAATCAATTTTTTTTACGGCGTATCAGATGCTATGTGACATTAAGTAATCTTCCACAGTGTCAACAGATATCTACTGTGGAAACCTTTATATCTTCAGCATCCTAACTACAATACTAAATTAATGCTAGCTAGATTAATTAATATTCACTAGTCATATGACACAGTCAGAGGCTGGTTAATTGTTGTTACACACACACACACACACACACACACACACACACACACACACACACATGCTAATGGAATCTCGCCAGTATTGTATTAGGCAGTTATTGTTATACAATTAACACAACATTAATCTAGACAATCAGGTGTGTTGGTGTTTCATCTACGTCTCGACGATTGTGCTAGGGTTATCAGGAGAGTGTTTCTACGATGATGGATGCAGGATGCATTAGGCATCATGGATGTTGCGCATGGCTTAGTCTGAAGTGCCCAGACAGATAGTGCTATAACCTGCAAACAGTGGAATGTCATGGTGTTTCCACAGCGTTGTTGTCAACATACTAATGTCGTGGTGCCCCTCAAACATTGCTGTAAACTAGTTAATGTCGTGCTGTCTGTCAAACAACATTGCGGTTGGCAGACGATTAAGGTCAGGCGACTACCATTGATGATTGTAGACAAAGGTTCCTGCTTTATATTGGCGAAACAATTCCCTCAGTATTCAAAATAGCAACAATAATATGGTTCAAGATGTCAATGTCAGAGTGTTAGTTGAAACGAACGCAAACCAATAATGATCGCTATTGTTATCATTACTATTCTTTTCTTATTGCCTGCCCTCACGTAATTGCGTTGTAAACAGAGATTCTTCGGAAGGGGGCTCCCTCGTTACTTTGGACTCAATTTCCTCTTTGTTTTTGTGTGGTTTTTGTGTGTTTTTAATCAATTGTTATTATAATGTACTATTATTATCGGGGACGGCGATTCGTAAACATAGGTACACTCAAGGACAGTATCCAATTGTCAAGAACATGCACATTCGATCACGCAAGCACACCCAAACCCACCCCACCCCCACCACCCCCCACACACACCCACACACACATACATACATACATACACACACGTACGCATACACACACTCACACGTGCGCACACACGTTACATAAATACACAAACGCTGGTATTCACTGGCATATAGAGTTCTCTCTTTCTCTTTCCCTCTCTCTCTCCCTTTCTCTCTCTCTCCACTACTACTACCGACAGCCACCGATTCAATACATACCAGTTGTAAAATATACAACCAAGATTATGCGAAGACTAGACATAATTGAGAACAGATCGTTGTCAAGATACCTTTCTTATGGCTGTTGTTGTGCATGAAGAACTACATAGTCTCGTTAGGAAACATTGAAATGATTTACGTTATATAATTAGCTGATATTATTAACAGACATCGAATTACTGTCCAGCCGCGGTCGTCTTCAATGACGGAAGTTCCGCAGTAGGCTTAACAGACATTACTGTTATCAACAAGTATTTCACGGTGCTCGTACGAGCGAAATCTTTACTGCTCATCTACGAATTAATTCCCATCAGTCGTGAAGATTGTCAAACGTTAATTGCATTTCTTTCCACAGTGTATAATAGGGTGTAGATATTGCATTGCGTTAAGATGCCTTGACCGCATTCGTCCCAGTTATCACTTTTCGTCTCTGTTTGTCGGCCATCGTGTAATAGTGCCGGAAATGGGGGTTCCCGTTAAATCTGGACGACATTACATCCGGTTTAGACGTAGATGTGAAGCGCGACATAGAGCTAAGAGGCCAACAACACTACTTTCACAACACTGTATGTTAAACCATTATTGTGTTCAGATTTACCATAATTGCAGAGCTGCTATCGTTTTGTGAAGCTGGCCCTGTTCATTAAGACGACTATATAACATCTAACATTAAACATAACGCGACTAGGACACCCTTCTTTAAAAAAAAAATCTTTAAACATTTCTTAGCAATGCCATATCTTAGCTGATTATTGTAAATTGATATTTATCAATAATAAACTGAACTCGTTTCATGTTACCATACTATAAATGTGTCGTTCTGTATTTTCGGGAAATTATACTTAGTCCAATATCTGAAATTTGATCATCTTATATTTCCAATAAAACTTTAATTTAGTTTTATTATCAAAACAAAATACTATCACCTGCTCTATATACCACTGCATCAATTGATACTTTTACATACTGATACATACACTAGTCATATAGTATAACATCGTGTTGTCATATACACTATTGTGGACAATCTACTTTCAAAAGGTTGCCTTCTACCTCGTTTATATACCATGTTGTGCGCTTCGAGCACATGCATTACGCATTAAATTATGCGCTATATAAGTGTCCTATTATTATTATTATTATTATTATTAAATAACAGACGGCTGCCCACCTTATAACATTATGCGACTTTTTTACAGAAACACAATTGAAACTCACAATAGACGGATTCATCAGACATTTCTATATTCAGAGCCAACACAGATCATGTGATCAATGAGACATGCGCACCACACGGGTGTGAAGTCAATGTTACTACTGGCACCTATATAGCCCCGTAATGCCTCCTGGGATACCGATCACGACAGAGCGGTTTTGAAACGTAAAATATATTTCTTCAGAGTAAACCATACATTGGAAACAATTGATGCAGAGGGGCAGAACGTTTAATAACAGCCAAAAGATGGGATCGAGTGGAGGGGGGGGGGGGGGGTATTTTATTGTGGCGGCAGAAGACTCCATCATGACACCTTCGTGCGGAAATATGACAAGTATATGGCGATTAATACGCCCTCGTCAATCTCAATTTTTACTGTGATTTTCCTTTTTTTTCTCTCTACATCTCTAGACTGAAGGTTGGCCAATCTCCCCAGAAATGGATTTCTTGAAATACTCTTTCATCTGTATCTATTATTTTCTCAGCCTAGCTTCACGAATTCGAATGCATTTCTCATATCTGTATATATGCCTTTATCATCTCTTTTATTCTCGCTTTAAATATAGCTCAGTTTCATATCACGGTCCGATTTTAAAATGTGCTGATGATATTCAAGACATTCACGTTTTTTCAAGTCTTGTAATAAACTGAAATCGAACGCAATCCAAAATATTTTCTGTTATGTTATCAATGAATCTAATATATTCGAGCCTTGCAGCTCGTTGTTTGAACATTATCAAATACGAAAGATGAAATGCAACTAAGGCAGCTTACAAATAACTGACAAAATGCCAACCTGAGAATACATGTAGGAAAGATGAAGAGAGAGAAAATAGAGCGAGAGAGAAAGAGAGATAGGAGAGAAAGAGAAAGAGAGCGAGAGAGAGGAGAGAGAGAGGGAGAGGGAGAGAGAGAGAGAGAGAGAGAGAGAGAGAGAGGGGGGGATTGATCCGAAAATTCTTTGCGTGAAGCACAGATGCTGACCAATCCTAGATTTACTACTTCATTGGCGACCTAAATATGTCGGCAAATACCAGTTAAGCAGCGAAATGAAGTTAGCCAGCGACATCTATATAAATCACATTATTTCTTTGACTTTATATCCAAGAGGTGGAGCATGGGAATCGAAATATTAATGCTAAGAAGAGAACCAGATCTAGAGTCGAGATATTAAAGCTTTCTATTGGTAGAACATTAAACGACATAGTGCTGCAAACATGGTCCTCGGACATTGAGAATATCACTTATCGGATACTAAAGACTGAACTCATATTGGAGCCGCACTTAACATCTCTATCCCGATCAAAAGCCATAGATTTACTTCATTTTCGAACTTCAAACCATCGTTTACCAATAGAAATATATAGATGGAATAACACACCCATATATAACGAAATAGGTCATCTCAATTAAATGTATATGTCAAGTAAATGATATTAGTGATGAGTACCAATACGTTTTTAAATGTCAATATTTTTCGAGCGAGCCAAATAAATAAATATATCCCTGCGTATTGCCTGTCCAGACTATCTATCCTTAGCTTACGTTCTATTTTTAGGTGCAAGCAAATCAGTGTATTAAAAAATCTCAGTGTATTCTGTACTATCACCATGCATTCTATGAAACGAAAAACTTCCTAGCAAATCCTTATCCGCAATTGACATGTTCATTTTTATAATATATATTGTACCTCATATGCTGAGGTTCTCGGCCTGAGTGAATAGAGGTTCTGTTGTGTTCTGTGACTACTTCCACTTTGCGCCAGTATATACCCTCGGCACTCGCAGGAGCAGTAATCTTACCCAGATTCCGGGATAATGGTGATTAGTCGTCAGCCTCACCACTCATCGAATGCGCGGAGGGCCTATTTAACACACTTTAGTAACAATGACATTTTCTTATTTATTTGAGAGTGATAAATTATAGTGAGGAATTAATTTCAAAATAATTATATGTAATTAGAAACCATAATATAGTCATGATTGTCTTAGTATAGTATCAACCGACTATGGGAAATAGGGTAATGTATATTAATTATAGTTCAACTATAATTGCAGATATATAGTGTACTAAATTTTTTGCTATTATCTAATCAAGACATGCAATAATCTAGGGTATTACGTGACTATCACGCGACAGATGTAGTTCTAATAATTATGGCAGCGACCGTGAGATTGCCGAGAGGACTCTGAAGCAGTCCCGCGCTCTGAACATCCTCGAGTCACTTCCCCTTGGTTTGTCTATAAATACGTTACGGAATTTGATAGTTTGTACTACATGATAAGTTAATTATAATCAACCTTTTTTAATCCAGAATGTTTACATAATATCTGTTAAATAGCTATCAAATGTTTTGAGAAAATATTATTTTAAGCAGAGGGGCGACGTGTAAAAGACATATGTGGGTATAATTAACTTATCACGTAATACAAACTATCAAATTGTATTTTTTATTTGTTCGTCGTTCATTCCGGAAAGAATTAATAGACATAATCTACCAAATATGGGCATTGTATGTGACGTCATGAAGATAGTCCACGATGGAAACCTAGCATTCATGTCGGAGAGATTATGTACCAAGGGGAAGTGACTCGAGGATGTT
>JAUTBT010001745.1:0-10481 GCA_032361225.1 Lepetodrilus schrolli
CATCACTAAAAACAACTCGATTCCAGTCTCTCTGAGTCCATCGGAGGTGTCGTCGAGCCCAAAGCAAACGTTGACGTTGATGTAATGGCGTAAAAATTGGTCCCCGATACGGTCGTCGAGCATGAAGGTGAGAAGAACACAGCCGGTTTCGGATGGTTTGAGCCAACAATCGACCCCTGAACAACTCATTCCTGGTGCATGTAGCCGTCAAAAAACAATTACGGAGGTGACGTAGGACAATTCCTGTGTCCTTTATTTGATATATCATTCAATATATGACTGTGAAGTTTTTAGTTTGACTCAGTATATTATGCATTATGTACGGCCGAATTAAATAATTTACTATTGATACCCGTTATACTAACTATGAATCACCATTTACGGTAATTACAGTTGTATCATTATCTTTCAGATGTACAAGCAGACAAAAGTAAACTTGGTTGTGGGTGTGAGTGGGGTTTGACTCGATAGATCTAGAGTGTCTGGAGCGGGAGGGTTAGCCGTACTCGTCATGGGGGGGTCGAGATTGTTCATGCACTTGTTTACACGCATGTCCGACTCGCCGCTTACTCAAGATGAAGAAAGTTTCTTCCTTTTTGCCTTATTGTTCCCTGCATATATAAAGAAGGCCGTTTTCGAATCCATGTACATGTATATTATTGTCGATATTGTTCAATACTTCTTGGACTGTACATTCATAAAACGATTGAAAAGAGCTCTTCCATACTCCTTAAAAACTAATGGGATGATTTTCATCTGCGGTTCGAAATTAAAATGACAAAACAGCATGGGTATCAGCATGAAATATTTATTAATTAAAATTTACATACATGTTCTACCTAGCCGTAGCACTGTCTTAACCATATTAACCTAGGCATTTTGTTATTGCACATTTTTTTCTTCTCCCCTTGATGACAATTGCATTCCATCCTTGCATTTGCTCTTTAAACCAAAGCCCTTAGTTGGTGCTCAATCATAGTTTATGGAAAATAATTAATAGAAAGACTGAAAGCTGAGAAAGGGAGATAACTGAGAAGACAGAAAGAATGCTTATGGATAGAGTAAACATAATAAAGGAGCAAATAACTGGTAACAAGCGAGTGATTATGGAGTTTAATGTTGCTGTGGGAATATTTCCCCCACACGACAACTGATCAAATATAACCAAACGTGTTAAGAAAAATTCAAAGCATATATGAATTAAAGATAATTAATAGCACTTTAACCATGAGAGAAATGCATTCTTTTTTCATTAGGACCAAAACCTGCCAATGAAGACTGTTGATAATAAAACAAGGTCACAGTGACCTATTAACAAAAAGAAATTAACACCGTGTATAACGATCAATTAGAACTTTGGTAAATAATGTGTAAAATTTACTTAAAGAGATCGATTCAAAATATAACAATGCATGTCTCAAATACGACCATGACATTAGTAGAGTCTAGTAGCATGAAACTATACCATTGATACACACGTTTTCATTGTAAACCATATGAACCATGTGAACTACATTTAATATTCATTCTACTTGTAACATTCCATCTTCAAAATCTAATGGCATAATATATACCATAAATTATTGATAAAAATCAGTGTTACTAATGACCCTGACCTTTTCCTCAAACAAAAAATTGGAATATGTGGAAAACTACAATGACAATGTGAACATTCCGTCTATTATTTTATTTTATCATAATGATTGCTTAACAAGGAGTAAAAAGTAGAAAAAGAAAGATAAATTTGCTAAAACTGTATGTCTTTCTCACTTTTGTTTAACTACTAGAACAAGTGGGAACACTTTAAATATGCTTACAGAAGGAAGAAAGCTATGGGATGATAACTACCATAATAGACAACAATAGAATCACTATTACAACATAAGCTTGACAGTCTTTGACTGATCCAGCTCATATTAACATAAAGAAGGAACCCAGTGATGTGATCGATTCCTTCTCAGAATGGGACCTTAGTTTCTTTCATTCATTCACTATCATCCACACTGAACATGAAATTCAGCTGATACACACAAAGTACTGATATGTTTTTCTTACCATAAGTTAAAGAAATAGTAATGTTTCTCAAAAAGACGGCAAGATCAGTTGTCTTGTCAATGGTCAATGGCGAGTGAATTTTTGTTTTACGTCACAGCGGGAATCTTTCACAATATTCAATGGTCATGAATGCTTAAATGAATTACATAGATTTTTCGGAACATGTCATTATAGTAAGTTACAAAACATTAACAGAAAATGAAGGTATTATCAACAATGACCAATACAAATGTTAAATATATATAGGCAACATTTAAAAAAATTGATATACACCTCAGAATTTATTAGCAGTGTTTTAGTTATGCTAGCATTATATTGGTAATCTTAAGCAAGATGGAATAATGCTACATCATATTTCTGTAAGATGATAAAATATAATGCTATTAGATAATGCAGCATATTTGTCGTTACAGTGAATGGTTGATAAGACTTTTATTGCAATTAAAAGATTTCCTAACGTAACCAAGTTGAAGATATACATTATTAATATTGGTATAAAGCGAATATTGCCATTTACTAGTTTAATATCACTGGCAAAATGCCATTTAATTATTTGGCATACATGAAAACTTAAGATATGCATTGCTGAACTAGTTGTCAAAACAATCATTCTAAATGCAAAAGAATTTAAAATAAAATTGTTAGCCGTTTTAGAAAATGTTTAATAAATAAATGTGATAAAACTGGTCATAAAAGCACTAAATCTTAACTCAATTCATTCAAAGTTCTTTTAAAGAGTTATTGTAAAGTTTTATTTAGATTCCTTTGCATTTAGTTTGGCTCTAGTGGATTAAGATTAAATGAATACTGACAAGTAAGAGCTATCCAAAATAAAAACCATAGTAAAAGCCAATCTTTCCATACCACAAATTGTAATAATTTTGCACTTTAAATAATGCTTGTTAAATAATTAATTTTTACATAAATGAGAAGTGACCAGACTAGTTTTTATAAGATAGTATTTGCCCTACAGTACAGTCGACTCTTGACAATGAAATTTTTATTTTATTTGATTTTGTATGATAAATCTTGTTTAATTTACAACTGCTCGATATTTGTCCAACAATTAATTTATTGACAGGTAGTTTTAAACAGGGCCAGCTGCCAGTAAATAAAGAAACCTCTGAAAACATAACTGAAAGAATAGAAAGATTGTCGATCAGCACATACATGTATGTACATAAAAAAAAAGCTTTTTTGTGCCGATACGGTCATATTTTTTTCTTCATTTTTTTTCTCCATGTCAACAATATATACATCAGTAATGTACCACATGTACACAAGTCCTATGTACAAAAACTGCATAGCAGCAGTCAGGAAACAACAAGCATGAGGGGTGGGGGGTAATGTGAACTACTGCAGCACTTTAGTTTGTGGACCAGGATTGACGTCTGTAAACATATTCTATCTAGCCTACTTCCAACAGCAACCTGGTTGATATTTACATAAAATTATGAGGATCGATACTTAAGTTACATAGTGAATTGTTTTACTTCACAGCGGGAATCTTCCACCCATATGCAACGAATATAAATTATGTATTTTACTATACCTGAAATGTAAAACTGAGAAAATCGTTAACCCTTTTGTAACTAATTCAGTGAAACGTTCGACAATAAATAAGAACCAAATTACGCAGGAACAAAAGGATGTCATTGAAGAAATACTTGCATAACAACAATATTAATATACAATATTCACAAATTGAGCATTTTCTGTCCCATAATCATTAGGGGTTTAACGATTCACCGATTTACTGGTGCATCGCGATACAAAGTTTCACGATTCGCACATTGTATCGCAAGGCTATGTATCGATACACAACGATACAGATGTATTTAATTTTATGATTAATGATCATGGGATGCATGTGTGAAATAGATTCTGATGTGTTGAAACATACTCCATTGGACTGAAATCCGTACAGAATATAGATATTGTGTTCCTAAACATGCAGAAATTGGCCTTTTGGATAAAAGACGTGGATGTCCCACTATTTTCATGGAACATATTCAAATCACACGACTGTATCAATATATATTTAGGTCTTATGAACTAACATCAACCAACTATTATTTAAATTCATAAAACAAATTGTTTTGAGTTGTCAATTTGATATAAATGCAATTCAACTTTTATATCTTCATCAATTTCAAGTAATTCTATGCGATGCCTTCTGATTGGTCTAGAACTTGCATCGAGACCAATCAGTGATAATTTGCTATACCATTTCTGTGAAGAAGATGTCTGCTAAAGACAGCTTGCAAAGGTGGTGATCATGCCCCCCTGTATTTGACCAATTTGCTTCTATTTTTAACAAGATGGCATCGGTTGATGAGCGAGATCAGTGACGAATTTCATAAATGACTACTTGAAAACAGTTTTTCTTCGAAAATAAGCATGGAGACATGAAGTACAATGGTTAGTGAATCCATTCCTAGCTCGATTTCGTTCTGCCCCGTGTATTTATGTCACACGTAGTGATTAACCCAGTGCATTAAGATCTGGTGCATACGTTTGTTGATGCTTATTATTGCAATCCTCTGTAGCTAAAGGGTGCCATATACTAGTAGATAACAAAATAGTAAACGGGGCACTTATTAGCTACAGAACTGCAGCTAGTTGTCCACCTGCTCCCTAACTTCCGATAGATAATGGCCAAATGAAGTAATAAAGAGTAATTACACAAAACGATCATCAAAATTAATGCCTAGATGTCTGTGCAATTAATGAAATACATGTTGCAACCGAGATTCTGCCAAATTTAGTAACAAAAGGGTTGGGGGCCCCCTTATCTCCACCTTTAGCTTTGCCAAATCATCGGTGTGACAATATTTCGGGTTCAAAGTATTCATTTGCTTTTCCGATCAAACACATTATTGAGGTATCGTATCGCATATCGTATCGTGACCTATGAATCGTGATACGTATTGTATCGTAAGAAAATGTATCGTTACAGGCCTAATAATCATGTTAATTAGTGCTAATCCTAATGTCTTGCACAATTCCACATTGAATATCAAACACACATCTTTTCAGCATCCACATGATCGACAGCCATGTTCAGATCGAATCGAAAATTCAATCTGCACAAGTGTTAACAATAACATGATTTGTAACATTTAAAAAAAAAAAATTTTGGTCAAAAATGCCTACACACAATGTACTTGCAATGAAATGTAATGTTGCATAATCAAATTAGCATTTCATCAATTTGGTCAGAGACATGCATCTTGTTTGTACATTATATTTTTTTATAGGCGTTACTTTTTTATTTTAAAGGAATGTCAACAAAAGAAAACAGAATGACTAGGGGTAACCAAACGAGCATATTTTCTTTTTCTCCATACCTCCCACTTCTTTTGGGAAATGATCAAAACTAAAACAATTAAAACCTACCAAACACAACAAGTTATAAAATAGGACTATTTCTCAACTAATGCTATCGACAGATAAATGAACAGAAATACACTGAAAGGAATATTACCAAGTCGCATTTCCAGAGAAAATAATTGGAAGAAATTGGGAGAAAAACCCCAATGTATTGATAGTTCCTTGCTACTGTTTTAAGATATAATGAGTTTTAAAACAAATGAAAAAATAATTTTCAGATTACTACAGGGAGACACAGTATCAATATACAACATTTACAAGACTTTTCAAATTCTAATTAAGATTTTTATCAATTGTCAATAACGTTACTGAGTTACAGGGTGCCCAGAAAGAAAGAAAAAGTTAAACTACTGAATAATTAACAATTAATTAATTTTTAACCATACATTTAAAGAACAAAATCATACTATGCTCAATAATGTAGACCTGTCACAGATAGTTTGGTTGAACTTGTCTATATGTTGGCAAGTTTATTAATAAAACATCAATTTAATTATTTAGTTAAACAAAAATATAAATACAAAATAAATAACAAAAGTTGAATAAATACTAAATACCCTTTTCCCCCCAAATTCCTGGCACCATGTGTGCATTTATTTTATTGTATTCATATTAACAACAGATAATAATATTTGAGCCAAATGTTGATGCAAAACAGATTACTATCTGAAAGTTCCATAATTGTTAAGATTGCTTTCAATACAATTACTTTTTTCCATAGACAGTGATATAGTAGTGATAACACACAATCATCAACTTGCAATAAACCATGCCACAAATGTTCGAAACCAACTACTGTATTATCATGATTATGCATAAATTTGATTCAATAACAGTAACATTGACCAGCATTAATTGCTTAAAGTGTTACATGTGAAATCTTTGTCCCAATTCTTCCCCATGTCTACTACAAACTACACACAACACTAGACCTAGATGATGTTGGCACAATAAGCTGCATGGGCTCGGGCAATGCAAAAGAACGAAGGCAGCTTGACATCGTTAATAACATGAACATGTTTCTTTGCAAATTCACGATGAACCCCCAAATTATTTTTCATAAAAGGATATATACCCAGCTGCACAAACTCTTGCTCAAATGGTGAGATGTATCGTTACCGGTGTCAAATTCTTAAATGAGCTAGTGATAAAACTGGCTGATTCAGGGATCAAGCATGATCATGCAAATGCTGTTTATGAGAGAAATCAGGAATTGATTGTATATTGTTACGGCTGTATCAATCACACGACTTTAAATCAATTATATTTCTGATTAGGTTGACAGGTTAGCGTTGGTTGCAGACTTTGTGCACAATTGTAATTTCAGACATCCTTTTGAAGCAATATCCAAACCTCATTTGCATAGTCTTGATTAATGTGATTTTACATTCATTGTTCACAGTCCACACTAACCATAGTTTCTGGTGATTATTATACATCATGACCACTTTCTGGCTACGTCCTGGATGCACCAAATTTCAGGACGACAAGATTGTTCAAGATGTCGACGAAACTACGAGCCATCATCCATAAGCAGTTCTTGGGAAGGGTGGGAGTGGGAACCTTGCTTCACATGAATTGGCCTTGACATTTATTCAACTTCGTCGAGGCCGTTTTCCAATGATTAAGATCACAGGTCTGGTGAGTGCATATTTATCTACAGATATACACATACACACGTCCACACACAGCACGCACTGTCTCGTTCTCTCCTGTATCACCTGCACACAGCAGAGACAACGTGACCAGTTTTCCCAAACATCCTCCACGAATATAAAATATCATAAAATATACAATGCTGCGGCCGTGCCGAGAGACTAATAGTGGAGACCCAATGGCATTCAAGAGGGGGGGGGGGGGGGGCGCGGGCGTGAGCGGCCCAATTCCGTGAGGGGAGGCCACTCCCAGGCACCGAGCGTAGCACATTGAAGCAGCCACAGTCAAGGAAACAGAACACACGTGCATTCATCCTATTCACCACAGCAGCATACGCTGTGTTCATTTAGTCACCATCACCTAGGGTTGCTCCCGTAACCGGCGGGACCGTCTTTCCGACTGGAATTGTTTTTCCGCCGCTTGCCACTGGACCGGTAGACTTTGGTGACTGGCTGGTTGCGGTGGTATGTCTTTGCCTGACCCGAGGACGCAGTGGATCCTGCCGCGCCTCCGTGGTGCCGGTCCGACTGCTGCCCCATGCCAGGCTGGTGATAGCTGCTGCTGCTGTTGCTGTTGGTTACAGGGGGTATGCGGTGGGCGGGGTGCGTCATGGAGCGTGTGGACGACACGCTGCTGTTGCTGGCATCCCGCGACTTGGGTGCGGCGTTGTGCTTGTGGTAGTCACGGCTGCGTGTAAACTCGCGGAAGGGAACAGAGTTGCCGCGGCCTGGTTTGGCTCCTCCCACTCCGCGACTCACTGCAGCTGGAGGTTCAGGGTTTGTGTCAGAATCCTGCGAAGAAACAACAGATGTGTGAATAATCAGCAAAAATAGTTGTGATTTCGATGACAAGGTGATTTTAACGAGATTTGTTCAAAGGGAATTAGGTCTGTGAAATTAATGATATTGAATTATCGCAGCGGGAATATTTCACCCATAGGCGACGAGAAATTAATGTCAATCATGTGGTTATAATAATTTTGTTGAAAATAATGGACACATAGGGGTTTTCATTTTTAATACAAGATAATCTGAAAACAATCTGTTCATAAGTCAACTGAAAACAATCTGTTCATAAGTCAACTGAAAACAATCTGTTCAGAAGTCAACTGAAAACAATCTGTTCAGAAGGCAACTGAAAACAATCTGTTCAGAAGGCAACTGAAAACAATCTGTTCAGAAGACAACCCGAGTCTGTCTGTTTAGAAGGCACCGGCTATTGCAGTAAAACTTTGGGTCTGTTTCTTACCGTATCACTGTTGGCACTGGAGACAGAGCTAGCTGCGTTGGAGCTGGCTGAAGACTTGTACCCAGAGCTGTTGCCAGAGTTGTAGTCAGAGTTCTCGCTGTCAACCGTCGATTGCTGCTCCAGAGAAGGCTTGTGGAGGAAGCTGTTACTGTTGCCATTACATGACCTGAAAATAACAATAAATTAAACACATTTTCCAGAAATACACCTACGATTTGCATACCTTAGGCTACCCAAAAAAAATATCTTTACATGGAATTACACAGTACAATCATTCAGATCTACAACATTTTTGGACGAGCAACAGAAAATAAAAAGATTGAATTAGTGTTTTTCGTTGCAGCAGGAACATTTCACCAGCCACGATGACCATTAAAAATAGAAACTAATCACATTGTCTAATGGAGTCTAAAGCATTTGTAGTTACGGTACAGCAGTCTCGACTGTATACTTACTGCAGAGTTAAGGGTGTGAGCTGTGGGGCCACGACACTGGCGTACGTCTGGCTGGGGGCAATGACTGGGGCGGGCAGGGTGCTTTCCGGACAGCGAAAGTTCTCCTGGACCCAGGCCCTATATTCAACCACCTCGTCCGTCACTCGAACGATCCGACCCAGGATGCTGGAGGCAAAGGATAAACATTGGTTAGAATACATCCAACAGCTGAGTGGTATTTACATTGGCTAAATGTGGAATGGTAAACTAAGCAAAAATATTTTACATAAAACATAAGATTGATTCAGATTTAAACATATCAAAATTATTGCAAAACTGCTTGTTACTTGTGTGGGAGTTACCGATTTAAGTTACAGCAGGAATTTTTCACCCATACACAACAGTTGTTCCTTGTAATTAGCGAAATGACATGCATGTCAAACCGGAATTACACTTAGTAATAAAGATCCTCATATTAATGTTCATGGTTGTCTAGATTAAGCTAGCAAAATACTTAGTCAGAAAATTCACCGCGACAAAAGGAAAAGGCTACTTGTCAGCAATCGAGCACTCTATAACGCTAATTTGGCACAGCAGACAATATAAAACATACCTTTGATTGCCAGAGCAAAGGAGGTTTGCATTCTGAGGTGCACAGGCGTGACTTAGAACCAGATAGGCGTACTCGAAGGCTTGTTTCACTTGCATAGCCCCATATGAACTGCGGCCAATGTCGTTACCTGTAAACAGAGCAAGAAATATGATAAACAGTAAAATAATGGAGAGTGAGCGAGTTATTGTTTTACGTTGCAGCAAGAATCTTTCATCCACGTGCAATGAAAAATCATGGAAAACAACACCATTAAATTTAGCACAATTTAATACAACCGGCTGACATTTCCTTCTTGTAAAGTAGCACTTTAAAAATGCTAATTTATAATTTCATCGTAATCAAAGGACAATGCAGCCACCAATATGCCACCATCTTCAATTGGAGTTGTATGCATGAATTAGTGCAACGGAAATCTTTCACCCATACGCGACGACTACAATGTTATTTTACAAAATAATTACTAATCAGACAAGCAAGAAAATAAAACAAAAATGAAAAACCATGCCAGCACCTTGAGAATAAAACGCAAATGGAGATGTAGATCTTCAATTGGAGTGTGAGTGAATTTTTTTGTGTTTTTTTTTGTTTTGTTTTACGTCACAGCGGGAATCTTTCACCCATACGTGACGGTTCTTCAATTGGAAAATACAAACATTCTTGAGAGCCCATTATTCACCTTTCGTCAATGGGTCCTCTATGCACAGCAAGGAAGCACGGTACCCATTCTCCATTTCCATGATGATGTTGTCCTTCGGAACGTATTCACCTCCGTTCTTAACTCGGATACCAGTCTTCAAGTAGTTGAAATTCCGCCCGTACAGTTCGAAAAATTCTATCAATAGGACTCCTAGGTTTGCATTTGGCAGCTGAGCGTCTATCCTGGGATGAAGCTGGAAATGTTTAAAATAATGGCACGATTAAATTTTTTGTATTTTTTTTTATATTGTGGTTTATAGTCGCTTATATCACAACTTGTCAGTTTATGGCAGGAGGAAGTGCCGTAGTGCTGAATGTTGCAGTAAACCTGCCAGCACCGGCTGGTACTGACAAGACCAAGAATGATAACTGCATTGCCACTCTAC